>JAOZJS010000975.1:0-16139 GCA_025882695.1 Amerodectes protonotaria
TGTATGTATGCATGTATGTATGCATGTATGTATGCATGTATGTATGCATGTATGTATGCATGTATGTATGTATGTATGTATGTTGGCCTTTAGCATTTGCTCTTTCGGTGAGCTATCTCACTCACACAAACTGCCATCTGCATGCAAACAAGCCAGCCAGAATATTAGTCGACAAATCTTTTCAAGTTACACATATTGAACAGAGGGCGCTGTTAGCTGCCCATTTTTTTCGTTGTTGTTGCTATATGAAAACACAGAAAAAGAGAGAAGAGAAGAAGGAAAATTTATGGCACAGAAAACAACTAGCACCACCACTGCCACAATTCTTTCTTACTTTGTGTGTTTGTTACTTGATCCCTGTCTTCCTCGTCTCTGTCTCACTCGCTTTCTGTCTTCCCATCAGCTTCTTAGTTTGCATTTCATTTTTGCGAGTAAATATAAGTCAACTGAAATGTGTATGTTTATGGTGCGTTCAAACTTACATTGGCTTTTTGGTTTTTTATTATTTCCTCTCTTTTTTGTTTCTTTCAACTTCTTTTTCTCTCACATTCCTTTTGCTCATCATTCGTAAATTATTAAATTTCATCATTTTCTCTGTTTTACACTGTTTACCTCATAAATTTACTCACGCACTCCCTCCAGTTTTCTTCTTGTCGTTTTTCATCATAACATATGTCTGGTGTTTTATGCTTGAAATATAACCCTTCTCTCTCTCATACTAATACTTATACTCATACTCATATATCTCTCATATTTCTAGGTGTGTTTGATTTGTGTGATTATTTACAAGACAGTAAGAAACTTCACAGAATATTCATAATTTCAACGTTTTCTTCTCACCGTCTTATTGGTTTGTCACATTTACTTTTAATATATCAAATGGTGCTTGTTACTTTCATTCATTGTGAAGTTGATTGTGAAGTGTTGATCATCAATTTGCATCACCAACAACATCTTGACCAACAAAACATCATCAAAATATGAAAATGTTTTATTAAAAAAAACGGTAATTTGTTTCATCGATACTGACACTAAATCGTGATCTGTACCCCCCAAATAATGTCAATCCGTTTTGATAACAATGATAATAGTCAAATGACGATTATGATGATGCTTTACTCGAATCTCAATGCTTTCTAACTAAATCGTGTCTGTCTTTCTATCTATTATTAATCAAAAAACAAATTTATTCATTCTATTTTCATGTTTCACATCTATGTGCTGTTGCTTGAAGTTCCACACAAAATTATTTTCGATGAAGAATATTTACGATACACCATTATCAAACATCCAAAAGTTTGATGAATCATCATTCCCTTCATCTTTTTCGCGATCGCCACCATCATCATCATCATCATCATCATCATCATCATCATCATCATCATCATCATTGTTTGTATCTTCTTCTAAGATAGTCAAACCATATCTCAACAATCAACACGAGGAAGATGAATGTGAACAAAAACCAAAACCAAGAGAATAAAACAAACAACGAATCAAAACAATTGACGGAACCAAAAGTTGATTCAAATTCTACTTCTAATTGTTATGCACATTTAAATAAAATTGAAACTCAATCTCTTTTCAACAACATTTCTAACAATCCATTTAAATTTATAGATGGTAAGTATTTCTTATTTTTTATATACACCCAATCTATAAACTCTTTCACAGGTTGATGTTTTTTTCCTGAACATACCAAATATTTGTCTTACTTAATCGTGATTTTTTTACAACCAAAACAAAATAGAAATAATTCAAAATACAAATCTGACTACATTAACCGTAGGACGTATCCAAGAACAGATTTCCAAAATTTACAGTTATTTCAGTCAAGGCACTGCGATCAATTTTCCAATACCCAGTAGATTGGAAATATTTTCTCGCTTAGAAAAACATCTAAATAAGATACCCAGAATGGATCTTCAATTAATAATCGATCAGCAGAAAAGTTATGCTGAAATTGTCAATCCTCCAGATATGACCTTAATTAATACCTATGATCGAGCAAGTAAGTAATTCATCCAAAAATAAACTTAGACATTTATATTCATTATTCAATGTCTTGTTTCTTTATTTAAGCTCAAAAAGTAACCGATCATTCATCACCAATAATACAAGGGTTAAAAAGAACTTTTAATAAACTGGAAGATAATCAGTTTTTAAATCCATGTTTTGAAAACACCAATTCTAAACCATTAGATCTCTCCACCAAACGTGAGATGGAAGAATTAAACGAATTCAGTAAAAATATTTATCAAACCATGACAATGATTGGAAACAATATGAACAATGAGTTTCCATTCAATCCGATAACTCAAATCAACAACTTAGCGCCTGAAACGGATACCAGTCACTATAGATTCAATGTGGCAATAACTCCACAGATTGTGCCAACTCAACAAAGCCAAGAATCTCAAACCGCCTCAAGAAATATGCATAATGATGGCTTAAATGAGGATATGTCGTTTAGAAGCAATCCATTCGAGAATGAGCATTTAAAATTTAATATGGCAAGCAGTTTGGACCAAAATGTTCTTACATCAAACCCTTCACCGGTTACTTATCAAATGAATCGGGCTAATTTGAGAATGAATACTACTGACTCATCATTTGAGAACCAGTATCGATCGAATATTTTTACAAAAAATAATATGAGAAAAAATGGTCACTCAATTGATTCAATTTTGAACAGCAATGCTGTTGGCTATCCACATCATCACATTTCTGGATTTCACAAACAACAACCATCATCAACGGTGACTAGTGGTGAAGTTAGTGATGGTTGTTTGGAGAAACCATCATCCAATCATTTCGATTATCTTTTACCACCAGTATCTAATGCTACCTCCTCATCAGCTAATTATTTATGCACACCCATCGATCTACCATTATCGGATCCTAATCATTTCCCTCACCATCAAGAGACAATTAATTCTCCCAAAAATTTGGTGAGCGAGATTAGTGAAAATTCTAATTCAACAAAAACTTCGAACAACCCAAACACCAATATTGACATTTCAAACAGTCAAAACAAATCGCCAGCGGTGTTCTGGAAGAAAAAAATTCGATTTTCTGCCTATAAAAATTTTGATTTAGATGATGAAAAAAGCTCGAAAAAACCCATGAGCATTTCATCATCTCCCATTGTAAATAATGTTTTACAAAAAATTAATGGTGAGTCAAATTTTCATCATTTTAATGAAACAGTTACCAATGAGCGAACTCTTTTAGGTGAGACAAAAAATTTGTTGAAATCATCTAAAGATATAGAGACAACATCGATTACTACATTGAACTCACATGCGCCAACGCCAAATCCAACACCAACGCCGACACCACCATCATCACAGCCAGTAGCAGCAACAATAAATAAAACATCCAAACTTAAAATAATTGATTTGGCCGAAAACTATTCTAAACCGAAATTATTTACAATCAAAGAAAAAAGCAATGCCGAAGATTTGTGCATCATTAACAGTATAAGCAAAAGGCAAAGATTGGTGAATGATGATCCAAGCAATACAATTAATAAGGGTAAGGAGAAAAATAAGCATTTACCAACAAATTCATTAAACACAAATTGTCGTTGCGGTGATGCAAATACAGCAGGTTCTAAGGTTGATAATAAAAATTGTGATTTATCACCACGTTCGTACGCTTCATTGGAATCGGATCCATTCGTAAAAAATCGTGCAAAGCATATCAGGGACAGTAAAGATGGCTTATTAAATGTCAATGGATCTTTAAATGCACTACATCGATCTAATACAATTGATGTGTGCCATTCCGATAAGTCCAATAGTCAATTAGAAAGATCTAAAAATAATCGGAAAAAGTCATTTATTAGAGATAATTCTTCTAAAAACAGTAATCGTGATGTGACCGAAACGAATATGCCAACTAATGGCATTACACCAAGGTATTCGCCCAAAATAACATTGGTTGATGAGAAGAATGATGATGATAAAATGGTCAACAGTCAAAGTCCATTTTTCAAAAAACAGCTTAAAAAGAAAAAACATTTTAAAATCGATAAATATCTTCTTGCTAATAAACGTTCGAATGATGAAATTGATGGTGATGACGAAAATGCTGGTGTTATAAAGAAAAAGAACATGACGGATTCTTCGAAAAGTATTGATCATACATTGCCGATAGAAAAACTGATAGTGGCGGCACCGAAAGTCGAAATCTCAGAATATCATGAATCGCCAGCAGAATTAGAGGAGGATGGTAATCTTGTTAATATTATCAAAAGGAAAAAATCCAAAAATAAGGACAAAAACAAAGAAAAAGATAAGGAGAAATTCCGTAAACACAGTCACCATCATCGCCATCACCGTCGTCATAAGAAATCCAGTCGAAAACTGAATGGTGATGTTGAAGACATAATGGCTGATGACAATTCATTAAATGACGATAATAACAATAATCATCATCATCAAAATAACCACCAAATGCTTCATAAAAGTTCAAATAAAGATATTCGAAACACAAATTTTTCTTTGAACAATATAGAAATGTTCATCACAGAAAGAAATGATAATAATAGTACTCATGGTGATGATAAAAACAGCTTAGATGTTTCTGGAGATGATGGTTGCAGTGATGCTGAACATGCTAATGTAGATGCACCTGACTTGACTGATGAAGAATTAGCTAAACAACTCCAACAGGAGGAATATCAAGCAGCAAGGCCTGCACGAAGACGCGTGGCCATAGTAGCTTATGATCGTTTACATGAACAATTATCGAAAATAAAAAAAGATTCAGTATTGAATGGTGATAATGCTTCTCATCACCACCACCATCATCATCATCACCACCACCAACAACAACAACAACAACAACAACAACAACAACAACCTAAAACTAGAACATCAATCGGTAAAAAACGGTCCTCGGCCACCAGCGATGATCAAAATGACATGTCGGAATTCCAACATCAAATGAAAAAACATTTTTCAACCGAGGAACCCCATCCTTCATTTGATTCCAATCATAATAATCATCACAATGTGAACGGTAATCATGTGCATCGGGATGATACTAATAGTCATTTTGACCAAAAATACAATGTCGGAGGTAATAATTATTTAATGATTGCTGGACAGTTTTTTTTGATCAAGATCGAAAATTCGATTCTAGGCATTACAAATGGAGTTGTAGAACATCATGCCAAAACGGCGCAGCATCCCAGTAGTACCACGGCAGAAGCTAATCCAAAAAGTTTTGACGAGATCGCTCGATATTTTGGTGCGAGTGCGGTAAGTGCCCTTCCTTGTCTAGGCTCAATCAGCATTTTCATTGAAAATTTCCTTCTTCAAATGTTAGAACTCACCGCAACAAGTCTGTGCAAAGATGTTCCAGTATGGCGTGCGCCATAAGCTAGTTTTCGTACGTATATTCCTATGATCCTTCATTCTCAATTAATTTTAATCTACTTTCTGTCGACTTAGACGAGAAATTCATCTTATCACATAAATTGTGATGAAAAAATATCCAACATGTTCGGTAATTAGACATATCAATTATTAAAAGCCTAACTTTAATCTCAATATCAATCGTACATAATCATACACATATTCTCTTGGTGGATCGAAACATGGACACACAAAATCTAATATAGATATACAAGGAGAGATTCGTTTTTTCAACCTAAGTCGCATCGTATACGGATTGGCCGCAAAACAGCCCAATTATCATGCTGATGACTTGCTTGATCCATCATAATCATTGTCGATTCGTGTTCTAAAAGGATTATCAGTGTTTATCCAATCTTTTTTTTCATCCAATCTCATCCAATTCAATTTTAATAATTTTGATAAAATGGTGGCTATCAGGTCCGATTTCTTTCTGGTTATTTTTTATCCTCAATCGTTATCCTCATCATCACGAGGGAATTCTGGAATTTCACCTTGGCTTCCCCTCCCGTCCTCCTATCACACACACTTCATCGTAGTGGTCGTTATTACATCATTTTCCGCAGCAGCATTATTTTGAACTCAAGATTGATCTAATTGATTTCACTATCTATTTTTTACCCTTTTTTCTGGTTTTTTTGTACTTTTTATTATTTTGCCGTTTTTTTCAAATGTGTAGACTGAAAAAACGTTGTTTTTCCTATATTTATATTCAACCCTTTGCGCTTGACGCAAAATTTAACCCATATTTGATGTTTTCACCACCAGAATCGTACATGTTTATGATGTAGAATCTCTTTATTCTTGGTGTGTATTCTTCACATATTCAAAGTCTCACTTTTCCTGATTGTTTCTTTCTCTCAATTCATTTCTCTTATAATTATCCTTATCAACACTCATCATTATTCTTATCTTTATTGATAATAATCGATGCTTATTTTCTCAATAATTCGCTTTTCCTTGATCTTCAAACTGGCATCGATACTTTTATCATCATGATTATTATATAAAAGCTGTTTTCAATTCGATTTTTAATGAAAATTCTTCCTTTTTTTGTTAAAATATTTTTTTTCTTCTTTTCCGATGTGCAACCAATCGAAACGATAATTTAAGAAACAAATGCAAATGACAGATAACAATCCAACATAAAAATAAAATTATTCTTAAAACCGAAAATATCTGTATCAATCACAATCAGGGCGATTGATTTTTGGCGGATATCAATAGAAAATGACTAGAAAGTTTCTCGATCCAGCAAAGTATTGCTTCTCGAGTCGGAATTTGGTTCCGATGATGGTGATTGTTATCATAATCATCTTGGATCGTGCCAATGTTCATGATCATTGCACGGATCAACTTCTGGTATTGGACAAGCATGAACGAAAATGATTGTATATCACAATTGATATGCAACCGGATACATTTGCTCAGCATATCGTTCCATAACCATAAAAATGTTGCAGTATCGTTTCCCAAGAGTTCCATTTGACCACCACCATGAGATCCGTCGGAATGCTTGTTTGTTTGCTTTGTTTCGGCCACCACATTCGTTGTTTCGGCCACCGGAAATTGCATGTGTTTGATTTTCCGGTATTCTTCCAAACGTTTCTGAATGCTGTCGGCAGAAATCAATTGGTAAAGTTCAGAGTCAGCAGAATTATCATGGATGGTGGTGCCCATTCTCAATGAAGAATCCGAACAAATCGATTTGGACTTTTTCCATTGATTCTTTTTGGAGGTATCCATTTTTTCACTGTACAAAGAGGTGATTTCTGCGAACAGTTCCTCCAATGCTGACAAGTTTTCCTCGTTTCTGTATTGGACATTGGAACATAGAAAAAATTGCACGACAAACTTGGTGGACCAAATCAATGTGGATATTTGATAAAGATTTGGTACTATTCTTGAATGACAAATGTGCTGTAGAAGATATTTTAGACCAGGACGTGAATCGAATTTCATTGCATAGCTATATTTTGAGGGAGAGTAAGAGGTTATAAAAAATTCAGCTGGAGAAAGTAATTATTCTCGTACCGGAAAGATTGGTTGAGATAAAAAAGGAGATCATTGTAATGTGTAGATTGAAGACTTAGCAACAAGATTCGATTCGATGGTTTTTGTTGCTCAGAAATTTGATCCAAATCCGTAACATTCGAGAAAGGCAGCAAATCATTCAAATCCGGCCTCAAATTGAAAGTCAACATGGATGATATGATCCTTAAAAGAATTAGATGGTTGTGTGTTTGGCTGATGAACAAACAAAATGGAATGCTCTTTTGTAGGCCCGTTGCCGTATCAACAATGATCGTATGCGAACAGCAGCCACCATCATCTTTGGATTGATGATCGAAATCCGTGGGTGGATTTTTGTTCTTGATGAACAACAGTTGTCGGGCTCGTTTCTGGTTGTGTTTGCTTAAGGAAGAAACATTTTCATCTTTCGGATTTCGAATGGTCAGTATTTTGATCTGTTTCAGATCACTATTCAAATCAATTGGTAAATTCAGAAAAGAATCCATCAGCGTTTTGAGCGGATGAAAAGTCAATTTATGAGCCACCAAAAAATAATCAAGGATGATTTTCCAAAGATTCGATGTGAATATTTGATTTAATGACAGTAGCAAATGCCTACACGGTGAATTGGAAGGGTTAATTTATGATTCTGGATCAACTTAGCGCATACTAACTTGATCAAAGCAAGAGAAAGCATCGCTATATTGTCAGGATATTCTCCATTTAAGCATTCAAAATAGATCAGCAGTGTTTGTTTCAATAATAAGTTTGAATTGGATTCGATTTGGACCGCAGAAGAATTTGCTATTGGATCACTTCCCTCTGCATTATCGTTGTTGGCCACCATCATCAGCATATATTTGACGATATGGTTGTTGAAAATTGTTAGCCACGTTTTCAAGAATGAAAAATTAACATCCATTGTTGAATCATCAACTTGATTCAATGTTTCACGCAACAAACATTGTACCATTGGTAAATCGATATGATTAAAACAATATATGGAGAACGATAAGGCACCATCAATATCGACTATGATGTGGACCAATGTAAAATAAACTTCCAACAACATTGGCCGGAATTCAAGGTTACTGGAACAAATGGCCAATGCATATTCATCCAAGAACATGTACCATATTTGCAACAAAGAAATTGTTGAACCATGGAATTCATAACGATAATCCGATCGATCGGTTCGCCATAACATTTCAAACGTTTGCATGCAATCATAATCGATCTTTTTCATGGATTCTTTAAGCTTTTCTCCATCTACAAACCGGATACGTTTGATTCGAATATGAAAATTCACAAACGAATCCTCTGATAATTCATTGATCGAACGTAGAATTTTGGAAAATTTCTGCAAACACTTCAAAAAAACGATGAACATTTCATATTCTAAGCTCCGGAAATAGGAGAAAATTGATGAAAAGAAAAAACATATATTTTGGTCAAAAGAGGGCACTTATAGCTTGAAAATGAGATTATAAGCCAAAAAGCCAAAAGGCGGGCCTAAAGCATACAAAAATATCACTTACGACATCCTGAGGACGCTGATAGGTCAGTGGTGGGTTTGGTTGAAAAATTTTTAATCAAATGAAATATACATGGGATGAAATCAATGGAGGCGTACGCTAATACATGCATGTTATCAGTGCGCAAGAATGCTTCGAACGTATCGATCAATATTTGTACATGGTGCGTACAATTCAATTTGGTTTGATCACCATTGTCTATTTCCACAATGGTCAAACGTGAACCTTTTAGCGCTTTGAAAATGGATCTCCATCCGGAACGGATCTCTTTAGCGGCACCTTCAACAAATTCACAGATTGAGTAGAGAACCAATTCTTGTTGGCTTTCCGAGTTGCACATTTCGAAACGAAGCAATTTTTCGTATGGTTTGAACAAAGATTCGTTGAAATTGAAAAAATCCAATTCACTATACGATGATAGGAATGCATTGATGATGTCGTGCAATGAAGTGATGGCTTTTTTCGAAATATTCACTTCAGTATGGGTGGATGCTAGAACCAAATGTGTTGAAACGGTGGGCCATATTCTCATGAAATGCAACAGTGGTCGACCATTGCGCACGAAACGTAAAATCACCTCAACCAAACGGAACAACATCAATGACTTCAAGTTTTGATTGGTCCACGTTTGCTGAGAAGAGGTTTTTCCATTCAATTCTTTTAATTGCAGCCGACTGTATTCACAAAGCTCATTGATGAAACTGTTCAACAACGATAGATTACATTTTAATGGTATATTCTCGAAAATCTGACCGACCAACAATGATAAATATTCGATGATCTGTTCCAAATCTTTCGTATCCTGTTCTAGTTCTGTTTTTTTGGTTTTTATTTCATTGAAAATCAGATCAAATTGTTGTTCAATGTTCGAATTTTCCACTTCGTTTATGCCCGGAAAATTATTGAACGCATTATGGTCATAGAGATTCTGGTAGTGATCGGCGTGTAGGTTAGAATCAAAATCAGTTACTGCGAATGATACTGATTGAGATTTCAGTATAGTATTGATTGATACTCTGGCTCGGCTCAACAAACTGGACCGACTCGAACGAAATATAGAGTTTTCCACATCAATCACAAACTTACAAAGATCAAGGACATTTTTCCAAATGTGTGGACAATAGGTACCGATTCTTGTTGAGCCGGTTAACAGTGTTTTGATGGCCAAAATTTGCATACAGGATAGTGTTGAATGTGCAGAATGAAATGGAGCGATGGCGATATCGCTTGATGAAAAAGATTTTCTAATATTGAATGAATTGGTGATGGTTTTCGGTTCATTAGAATCTAAATGCCAGAATTTGGTGATGTATTTGTACAACAATTCATAGATAGAATCTATACGATTGTAATAATGGATCTTATCACAAACATCATACAGAACCAGAATCGTTTGAATGGTCAGATCAATATTCTTCGATTGAGCCAATTGATGTTTGTTGGGCTGATTGAACACTTGACAAATCGAGCTAATAAAAGCTTGACTGTTTAAGTCCAAAGTTTGGACCAAATTTTGGAACGTGAACTTTTTGCTCAGAACTTGTTTGATACAGTCAAACATTGGTTCCCAAAAAAGTGAACAAATTCTTTTGATCACCAAACACAACGGCTTGAAATGGTTGTATGTCGTCTCATTCTGAACTGATTGGTGTTTGTTACGCATGTTGACCACTTGTTCCAAACGGACATAATCGGATAATTTAAACGCTTCCGGATTGTTTCGATCTAGAATATCTACATCGAGAAGAAATTTCACCAAGGGTAGTTTGTAAAGATTGGCTTGACCATCACCACAATCGATGGATTCGAATAGATTTTTGGACAAAACATTTTGATAGATTTCGGCCAAGAAATTAGGCGACAAATATATCGTAATGTGATAGTTGAAAATTTCATCGATAAAATTTTTCTCGCTGATCGGAATATTGTTACGTGAATTTTCTTGATAGTAGTTGGAATATAATAACTTAAGATTCAACAACATGGTTAGATATGTTGTCAGATAAATGCCATCAGCATTAATGTAAAGATTGTTGAACAGATCATTGTATTTTTTCAGATTTTCGATTTCATCTGCTTGCAGATCCACTAGTTTGGATTCTAATTCTGGATTGTTCGTTGATTTCATCAGCAAATTCAAATTAAAATAAAGATCTTTGCAAAATTTCGAAGCGAACAATTGGATTGATTCGTCCACTGAAAACAGATTACGACAAGCTACCATGTCCGGAAGTATTTCGTTCAGTTTCCTCACAAATATTCTCGATAATAAACGTTCGAAGAAGCAAAGATTCGCAGGATAATTTGTTTTCGTTATTTTACAATAATCTGCCATCATTTTCGTTTTGTGGATGCTTTCATTGACATACGAATAATTGTTATTGTTATTATCGTTGTCGATGGACACTTCTGCAACATCGGTTAATGTTTCAGCAGAATTAGCATCGTTAAAACCAACAGAATCATCCGGATCTTCCACCACAAAAACATCATTCAATATATCATCATCTGCCCTCATCATCCGGTCTTGATCATCATGATCTTCATCAAAGCTGGACGATGAAGATGATAATAGTAGTGCATGAGAATCGATTTTTGAATCGCTATTTGTCAACCGAACATCAAGATCAATCATGCTGATCTGGGCAAAAATGTCCTCGAAAGAAATATGAAAACTTTCACATTTAAAACGTGAATTAAGGCTAGTGTTCTTGTATGACACACAGGTTCTCATTCTGATTTTGGGCTTTTTTCCAACGTAATCAGCTTGGTCAGGTTGGTTTGCGTCGTTCAAATCTTCCGGTGAAGAAGTTGTAGATGATGCAGTAGTAGTTGAACCATTGGAAATCAATGTTTTCAATTTGTTTTTATAATCAAAATCATAATGCGCTCCATCCGGTTCCTGTTGCGATGGTGGTCGTTGTTTCGGTGAACCATTGTTTTCCCCATGCATTTCCATAGTATCAACAACAGCGGTTACAGGATGTGATGATGGTCTAGATTCAAACATGGCCAGATCATAGCCGTATATCCGGTTCTTCATGATCGAAAACTCCAAACGATCGTGGATCGGATTGATATGGTTATTGTATTTGGACAAACGACGGCTGTTTTTGTTGGCACGGACATCGCCCAACATTGATGCTTCGAATTGTTTTCGATTCTTTTCCACATAATTGGAAACAAGCTTGAAAATGGGCGAATATTGATTCACAGTGGTTGATCGCTTTGCCGAATCTTCTTGATGTTGTTGTTGTTGTTGTTCTATTGATGCGATGCTGCGCAATGTGTTTAACAGGGTCGTCAAACAGGCCAAACTGCACTGATTTAAAACGAGTCCATCGCTCAAACTAGCCTCTTTGATGGCGTCTATGAATCTGTGGCGTTCAAAACCAGCAAAAATTTTTTGTGAAATTAGTGTCAGAAACAAGCTATGGTCAAATTTCAAATAGAATTACATTTGAAACAAATCCAAACAATGAGAATTCGATACAGATGGACCAAACAGACAAACCGGATCGGATATCAGGATCAAGACCAAGTTGGGAGCCCTTAAAATCTGCAATTTGAAACAAATGATCAGATAGGATCGGAATGCACACAAAAATATCACCACACTAACATCCTGCATGTAGATCAATGAATCCAGTCTTTGTGATAATGGCGGTAGCAAGAATATCCTATAAAACATCGCTTCAAGCAATGGTCTCATGGAATTTTCCAGCCCAAACAGGCGTAACAATTCCAGAGCAATTTTGTAAATGTATTGTCGTTCTTGATAATAGAGCGAATTGATTGATTGATCGTTGGTTTTACCTGGCGAGCTAAGATGAAGTTTTTCCGAACCACGGCCAAAGATATTGGAGATTTTTTCACCACTGCTAGTCGTGAATGTAGCTGTTTTTGTCGTTAAATTGGCTACATTTGTTTTGATTAATGCAGATTTGTTCTTTGTTTGTGCAATTGAAGTCAGTGGATTCAATATTGACACTAGTACAGGTGCTAAATGTTTCCTGCGAATAGAAAACAAGCCAAAAAGTAATTCAAAATACAAATAATACAAATGACAACGAGCAAACTTACCAAACAACCTCCATCAATCTGTTGGTCATTTGTTTCCAGGCATCCGGAATGGTCAACAAAACAAAATGGATACATTTTAAATAGAAACAATTGAAAGTTTTTATCATTATAAAGATCTCTGCTTTGGTTTCGTGCTCATTGGATCCTTTTGGTGGCCGGTGGTTCCAATCGATATCACAAAAGAAGCTGACTTTTGTTTCAAGCTTTTTGATCAAATAAAGCAACAAATTCAAGAATTCTTGCGAATGAATTTTGGTTATGATGCCACTACCGCTTCCCGTAACACTGCCATCATCGGCGCTGGTCGACGGATTTTTTACAGCGTTTATGTGGTTGATTTTATTCTTGACAAAATAATGGCAAACTTGACCGGCGGTCAAATAAATGGCCGATAGAATTTTTTCCCGGTTCGGTATTTTGTCGCCGCCGCCGCCACCATCGTAACTGCTAATGTTGCTAATGTTGAGGAACATGTGAAAATTTTTCAGGAAATTGGCCCGATTATTCACTGCTTGATTGACATCTTTGAGGATATATTCTTTGATTTGTCTGTGGCATAATTCAATTATGTCCACCAAATGATGAATGGTTAATATTGGACCGAATGTTGCGGAAATTTCAACGATCAATGCACATAATTCCAATGAAATTGTGCAACCAGTTTTATTGTAAATGTTATGCAATTGTTTTAGTATTTGTGTTACGATCGACTCTGGGAACGGCGACAAAATGTGTGAAACAAAAAGAAGATTGTTTCAACCGAAAAGGATTCAAACAAATGTGCTTACCTTTGATCGAATCATCATCACATTCGCTGATTTGTCGAATGTAAATTTTAAGCAAATCAAAACACAACGAATTCAATTTGGAATGATCACTTTCCGCACATATTTTGAACAATTGTAACAATAATTGTAAATGTTTTTGATCATAGATTTTCTCGTTGAAACCGGGTGTGGTCTGATCAGTCGGTTGGAACAAAGCTTCTTTTTGAATTGAATCTAGAACCATCAACATCAGCCACTCTATCAAGTGAATTATTAATAAAACCACCAAGAAACCTACCTAAAATTACATTTAGATATTTAACCATATCTTCCGATAGACTAGAATGACCACCGTTAGAACCATTACTTTTACAGGAACATTCCTGGCGAATCGCCACTAATATTCGTTCCATTTTTTAAAAGCAATTTGGCTGATTGGGACCCAGAAAAACTAAACCGAAAGACCTAAGAACCTAGCATTAGCCCGTATGGTGCGGGATAATGAGCAAAACAGCTGTTGGTTTAACGCGTATGAGTTGGCCTTACATGGTCCATGGTTGTTCGGGCTGATTGGTTGGCATTTATATTCTCTTTTTCTGTTCGGTTTTGTTTGGCCGCACGGTTTCTGGTGTATTTTGATTTTCGTGCCATCATATTGTGTGTGTGTGCGAGTACGGCGATGGTTTGAGTTTGCGCCAACACACCGAGACCCGAACGGATCACATTATCGCGTAGCTATATGCTGGATTCCATTTTTTTTGTTCGTTTACCGTTTGGATCTAATTCTCGCCCTTATGTTGATTGATTCATATAGCCTACTTTGCGTTGGTTATTTTTTTCTGTCCGACCATCCCAAACATTATTATTTGCTCGGGAAACTAGATTTGTTCCACGCAAGCACTTTTTTCGCGAATCGGACACAAACAAGATACGTAAATATTTGAAACAAACATTTGCGCAATACTTAAATCAATAATGTGTTCCAGTGTTTGTAGTGTTGTTCGGTTCCAAGTGGATTTTAGGATATTTTCGGCTTTCTCAGACATCATCTTATCATTCTTTTCCAAGTATTATCTTAGAGAAGCGCGAAATTTTGCCAAAAAAGCAAGATAATTCTTTTTTTTTGATTGTTGGAGACAGAATTTTTCAAACAACAATTTCCAGCTTGAAATTTATGAGTGTTTGTGCGTGTGTAAGATATGAAAAAAACCCGAGAAATCTTTCTCTTGGCTCTTTTGATCTTTTAAGATGATTCAACTTGTTCATCGATCCTATCCGTACAATCATAATCACTTGACATACAAAGGAAAAGCCTGGCGTCGGGAAAAACGAAATAAAAAAGTCCTTTGAATATACTACTTCCTAAAAGAATAAAAAGTAATACTGCTAATCTATGACCAGTGGTCAATATTGGCCAGGTTGTGACTAGTGGACTGTCCTAAAACATTTGCAAAAAAAAACTTTCAGTTGTTAAGGAAACTGAACAAATGTTCATTCACAATCGATGTGATTTGATTGTGTTTGGGTCCTGAAATGTCCGACAATGTATCCTGTATTGATTAACGATAATGATGAGATTTTTTTTATATGAAAACTCGAAACCGTTGATCAGGAAATTTTTTTTTTTTGGTGGCATAGATTTATTACTTTGGTTTTTTTTCGGAAATAAAACCTGTACTATATCCGAAAGATTTGTTCGCAATTCAATGACTTGTAACAAGATAGTAGAATCGAGAACGATTCAGACCGGTCAAACCATGGGACTTTGTGTGTGATTTTTTCTGGCTTTTGTGCAACAAGTAAAGGTGCTAAATCCTGAGCATTTTACGATTATTGAAATTCCAAACCAGGACATAATTGTCAGGTGTTTGTAGACTTAAACGTCGACATTGATGGATTGATTTGTTGATTTTCGTTCAACTTATTTTTTCCTGTAAGGTCGCCGTCGATCATGATTGGTTGAAAATAATTTATAGGCCTGCCTTTATATTATTATTAATAATACTATTATAGTTGCAGCACTTTATCAACAAAAATAGAGACAGTAGGAGGCTGACTTTCTCCACGCAATGTCCGAATTTGTTAGAACAATGTGAAAGAGTTGTAACGAATTAGCCAATTACTGTGCATCTTTAAAAAATCTCACTTAATCAGTACATCGTTTTTTCGAAATGGGTTGAACCATTCCCTTTCTGCCAATACAATTTAGTTGGGAAATGACTGTAATATGAAACGAAGATGAGTTTTGCTGTTATAACACACGCAAACGCACCCGCCCCCCCCCCTCTCTCTCTCTCTCTCTCTCTCTCCTGTCT
>JAOZJS010000976.1:0-16010 GCA_025882695.1 Amerodectes protonotaria
GTTAGATCAAAATCGATAAGATAACCGAATTTTAACAAGCAAAAAACATTATGTAACGCTCTTTATGAATGGATAACCAGCAACAGCTGAGCATGAACTAAACAAAAAAAATACTAGCCTGTCCAAGCGCGAGCGCAGCGAAGCGCGCCGGGTAGGCTAGTTTCGAATAAAACTAGGCTCGACAGTAGATTGTCCGACGACACGAACTCGGGGAGAACCCAACCAACCAACCTCTGTTGCAGAGACAATCAACCAAAATGCTGTTGTCGTTGTCGTCGTCGTATATTCGGTTTTTGTTGTTGCTGTGCTTCCAGTGATATGATCGTCATCTTTGTTGTTTGACCTGGCACGTTTACACCACCACCATCACATGCACTCTCTAGGCCAGGTGTTCAACGCGCGAAACGAACGAACGCGCTTCTACGTGTTCAATTATTATGGCTTTGCTGCAGTCGCCCCTGTCCCCTTCCCAAAGCTCTTCTCGTCTAGTCTAGGTTTAATTTAGTTTTGCAAATTTTCATTATTTTCCACATTGATTGTTGTTGTTGTTTGATGTCGGTCTAGCAACACTAATTTCCGATCAACAAAATCGAATGCCTCACATGTATGCCAAAGATAAATAAAGATAATAATTGTGTGTGTGTGGTGATGATGATAATGGTCCATTTTCTCGGGCTGTTAGGCCGCTGTGTGTTTTGGCTTGACAATTAAGTTTTTTTTTGCAAAAGACCTTTTTCCCCGATGATAATTACTGAACATGGCAAACCACGCCATGTTGTTGGTAAAGAGGAGAGGAGGAGAATATTTTGAGGTTCGATGTAAACACACACAGTATCCTATCCTCCATTAAATCCTTGAAAAACCTCTCGAAAACGGATAGTGTTCGATTTAAAACGATGATGATGATCAAGACGAGAGGAACCATGTTAAGGGCCATCAACATAAATTGTTTTAAAATTTATCACATCCTAAAGTCTTATGTGGAATATTAGTTGTGGAACAACAAACAGGCCAGGGCGCGCGTAGGAGATCCCAAAAATATCATCGATCCGACATTTCCATCATAGATTCATAACGGTTTCATAAATTTTTATTATTATTGAATTTTTCCGGGGCATATTTTTATTAGTTGCCGCTCTGATTTTATATGCCTCGCCCACTATTGAAACTGTTTCATTACTTTATAAGTGCATAGGTGTGTGCTGGTGTGTGTTTGATTTGATGATCATTTTCCATTATATTCTGTGTTTAGTTTGTATGTCAGTCGGTGGTTTGAGTGTGTGTGTGTGTGTGTGTGTCTGTCAGTGCAAGGATGTTTGCTGTTGCTGCTGTTTGTTGTTGTTGTTGTTTCATTATTATATTACGACAGCAGCAGCCCAACGATCATCCGGAAGATTATGTCAACACACACACACACACCAAATAATTATGATTAAAAAAGCGATTGAGGTTTTTTATGATAAAAACCATTCAAACACACACACGCATAGTATAGGCATTATAAAACCACAATCAAACAACATTGACAATCCTCAGACATGCATGCAGGAGAAGACTGACAAACACACACACACGCACCAACATTTTGTAACAATAAATGAAATGCAACAAAAAAAACGTTACAACGCGAGATTTTGGCGTCATGGCGCCATCATTTTTGTATAGATCTTCAACGCCAACACCTTCTGTTGTTGGTGCTACAGTGTACCAATTTTGGTCGTCTGATTAATGATGGTTGGCTGGTTGGTTGCCGATTAATCCGTTTGGGGTAGATACTGACTGACAGTTGCTGACACTAAAAATTTCTTGGGTCATGAGGATTTTTCGTTTGTTGGATAGTCTAACCTCGTGTTTTTTGCTTAAAAATTCTTAAATCTGATAAGTGGCCGTCATTTTTCGCTTATCACCCCGCGTGATGGTTTCGGCTTAAGACCAACGGATGAACCAGAAAAACTAAAAAAAGGCAACATTTGGTCGCAACCAAAAAAAATTGCCACAATTCTCATCTGGTGGTAGTTCATCATGGATATTTGATAGTTTCGTAGAAAATCACGACCAACAAAAAAAAGGCAAATGTTTCGTTTTAGCATGTCAAAGCTGCTTTTGGGTCGCGAAACACGTCCGCTTTTAGTAGGATGACAGGGGCCACCATTCATATGGTGACAATTATTCTGGTCGTTCTGTCGTTCACTTTCCGTAGTTTTGGTGCTTGGTGACGGCGGTACGTTGCAGCTCTGGTATCGTAGACACGCACCATTATTTATGTTATGAATGAAACCGAAAAAAAGGAATAAAACTACCATTTTTTGTTGGTTTTCTGGTTTTATAACAATAAAAATAATGTTCGTTGAGTGCCGAAGCTAGAAGTTTTCCAAGAATGCGAATGAAGAAAATGGAAATTCACTAGCTCTAAAAAAGCAAGCAAGCATCTTCAATAAGTGAAGAGAAGTGTTTGATGAATTGGATTTACAGCTAAAAGCATAAATTTGGTGGAAGCTAGGGAATAGAAAGGTCTTCTAAGTTACATAATCTTAAAAGCACACACACGCACAGATCATTCTGAAAATCTAAAACATATGTCTGACACTAATCTTTGAAAACATTCAGACATTTGTTAGAGAGATGGATTGAGAGGTGGTAGATATTCGTGACCATTATATTTATTTGTGTGTGTGTATTCAGGATCGAATATGTGTGTTTTTGAATCTAGTTGGCAAGATTTGGCCAAAAACTACATCATCCCCGTAATAAAAAAAAACCATCCGCGCGCGCTAGTTCGGTTTAACTGTTTCAAGTCGATGACCAACAACAAGATTTGGCCAATATGTTTTATTTTCAGACACACACCAACATGATCGTTGTTGATACCTGTCCATGGTCGGCCACTTTTTTTTAATTAGGATATCAAAGAAAATACCAAGTTTTTCGTTGGTGTGAATATCCGAGAAACAAAAACCGAAAAAAATACATAAGCAACCTCACACACATACCACCGGTTGATTGATGTTTGTTAACCTAAATGCTGTTGTTTTTTTGGTTCACTTTGTTCACTTTTCAATATTGTGTGTGTGTGGTGATGCCCAGAACGAAGAGAACGTCGAAGAGAAAAAAATTCCCTGTTTTTAATGAAAATTGTTTTTTATCTTTGGTTTGTTTCATTCAGGATTCAAATTGGCATATCATTGTTCATACATTGAAAACGATCCGTGATGGTGCAATCCTTGATCCGGATGATTCGCTATTCGATGTGGCCGATGATCGTGAACAGGTATGTGTGTGTGAAAGAAAGCGTGACCAGAAGTTGTTTTAAAATTCCCCTTTCTTTTTTTCTTAAATAAAAAACATCCTCTGATCCAATATCTTTATATCCTAATATCAGTTGATCGCTGTGTTTGATGAACATCATAACAATAATAATGATAATAATTATGGCAACGATCGTAATGCTGCTGCTGCCGATGCCGCTAATCTGAACAAGGGTCCACAACTACCATCAAACAACTCCAACATGTCGGCCAAGTTGGCAAATAATCATCGGAATTACATGAATATTGCTCAATCAAATTATCATCATCATCATCATCACAATAAAAGTAATAGCTTGCATTCGTATGACCCAAGACAGCAGCAGCAGCCAAATTTAAATGAAAATGTTTATGGTCGTGTGAAAAAGATACCACAACAGCAGCAACAACACCAACAGCAACAAGTGCTTCACCCACATCCCATACCACCATTATCGTCCATCACACCTGGAAAAAGGAACACCAATCCGTTCAGTATTAATCAGCCACCATACCAACAGCAGCATCAACATTTTCATAGCGGTAGCATGTCGGATTCATTAATCAGTGGCAGTAATGATAGTCCCAGTATTAGCTTGATTCATCATTCGAATTCATATCATGAGCAGAGAAATCCGATTCAACAACCAAATCGGGTTAGTATCGAAGTGATGGACACGCGCCAAACATCCATTGCCATACATAATGCAGCTAGAAGAAGTCTTCCTTATCATCATGAGCATGGATTGTCATCATCCATATATGAACCAAAGTTTAATCATTCTTCCATTATCACCACCAACGCTTATACCTCAGATATGGAATCATCCAATGAATTTGGTGATGATTCTTTAGAAATCACTGTGGATGATATCAATTCCCATACGAACATTCCGTTATCGTTACATGTAAGACATGGAAGTGAACCAAATATAAGTCATAATGATGTTGGTCGCAACCGTACAACATCCAACCATCATGACAATAATGAACAAAATAATCAAAATCTGATCGTAATTGATAATGACCAAAGTATTAGTGATATTGATGTTGGTGGTGGTGCACGTGTGGCCAATATCATCAATCAATATAAATCCAATGATCTCGATTTGATGCAAGCAAAACATAATACCAACAACAACAGTAATCAAAAACATCAACGTTGGTCCACGGCTATCGCCATTGAACAGAACAATGGCAGTAGTAGGTTGATCGATGCAACCAATAAAAAATCACAATTGGTAAGTCACAATCGTAATGTGGAACATAAAAAATTTCCCATTCCACACTATCCCACATCTGATTTGCATGATCCATGGCCAACAGGTAGATAGGTTTTTGAAATTAAATTAGATGTCTTGACACAACTAGACATTTGATTTTGGATAATTTGTGTGTTGCCATAGGTCAATACTACTATATGTATTCACAGACAAGTCCCAGTTTTGTGTGAGTGTGTGTTTGGAATACAAAAAAAAATCGAATCAAATAAATGCACTTGGAACAACACATAGCTGGATGTGGATGGATGGATGGATGGCCAGCTTCAAAATCGTTATGGCCGTTTGTCGACCACCGACCGACCGACCGCCATACACAGGGCAGCAGCCAGTGCTAAAAGACGCGAGGTCGACGTGTCCACACGACAAATAAAAAATCTCCAAATATCTTCCCCCTCTCGCATGAAGCATACGCACACACGCTATCCAAAAGTCTTTGTTGGCTACCTGTTGTTGTTGGTGGCCACAACTTTGATTCACTTCTTATAATATTTTATATGTGTTCGAGGAAAGAGAGAGAGACAGAGAGTGTGAGTGTGTTCAGTCAACAACAAGTTTCCGCGAGTTTTCCATCTTCAACAACAACAGAGTGGTAATAGCTCGAGGTGGTGGTGGTGGTGTGTTTCTGTTCGGCTGTTGGATGTTGGACCGCTCGATGTTTTCATCGATGTTGGTCGGTTGAGGATGTTCGAGCATCATCATCTGAGCATTCTGTGATGCTAGGTTAAGCTTCTACCACAATGTTTTATTCTTCTTTTTTTTCAAAAAATTTTTTAGCATGTTTTCCATGGTCAAGAATGATGGACGACGATGATGATCATTGATGCTCTCCACCACAAAAAAAATTGTGGGTGTCAATCTGTTTGTTTGTATTTTTGTGTTGGTGACGCGATTGCAACACCAGAAATCATTAGAATAATAAAGTAGCATTAGTGTGTAGGATTCATTAATGTGTGCTACCTGTGTGTGTGTGTGTGTGTGTTCAGTGGTCTTTAGTGGTAGCAATTAGCCACCTGATTATTCTTGCAATCCAAACACGCGTACACCAAAGCTCCAAACTCTGCCCGAATTGATGATGATGAGTAACAAAAAGTCTCCATAAGAAGAAGAAGATTTCCAATTTCTGGCGTATTTGTTTGTGTGTGTGCCGTTTGTATGTGATTTAACACCCGCCATCGACCAAACGATGATGATGATTGTGGTGATGTGAATGTGATTGAGAAATTGTAACACACAAACACACTTTGGTTGATTGTGTTCCACATTTGATGGTGGTTTATCATTAGAATTGTTCTAATTGATAATTAATATCATTTGATGGTTTTATGGTTAAACATATAATCCTTACTTATGCTAAAAGTGAGTTATTTTATTTTTTTCGGCCATGATTGGTGATGGTTAGTGTGTTGGTGTTGGGATTCTTTTTTGCTTTCGCGAAAAATTTGTATATCAAAGTATCTAATTTTTTTTTGAATTTTCCCTCTTAGGTTTCAAATTATGAACATTCGGATGAGGAAAAGTCTTTCAATTCTATATCGCCGCAGAGCACGAAAGAAGAAGGATATGGTAGTGAAGAACAATCACAAAATTCACAATCGGAAAGTATCATTATTACACCTCATCCAACATCGCCGACGATACCGGATGGCGGCGGTGGTCTAAGTAGTCCCCAAATGTTCAATCATGTAACACAGACGTTCGCTAGAGGATCAGGACGATTGTCCATGTTGAACAATAATCTTGATCAATGGGCGGATGCGGCCGATAGGCAGCTAATCAAAATACGTCAAAATAACCAACAACAACAACCCGAACAAGAAAAGTCTTTGACAACTGGGTCGACGACTACGTCGGCCGCGGCGGCATCGACGACGACGACAACAGCAACCAATTCATTGAAGCCGCCAAATTCATATCTGCAAACACAAACGATTGATAAAAATTTCCATCGTCCAAATCATCATCAGCAACTTACTTTGTGTGATAGTTCATTGGGATCAATGTCAAATTCATCACAAGAGAATGAACATCATAGCATAGCAAACCTGCCGGTGGCTACAAGAGCAGGAAGGTTCTATTTGAATCAACCAAAAAAATCGAATTTATTGTCTGTGATAATTGATTTGTCCAAAGAGCGTGGTGGACCGCTTGGTATCCATATATTGTCGGATAATGGGCCAAATTTGAATCAAGGTCTGCTAATACATGGTATTGAACCAGGCGGGAGAATCGATCGTGATGGGCGTTTGAATGTTGGTGATATTATCGTCGAACTGGATGATAAATCATTTGCGGGAATACAATATGAGAAAGCCCAAGAGATCTTTCGTTCATCATTGGATAATGATTGTATCAAATTATTGATACAAAAATCATCTTTAAATTACTGTGATAATTCTCCCGACTTGAACGTAAACGTGAACAATTCCAACAATGAGCAAGAAGATGAAGAGAACAAAGAGAATCAACAGTTGGTCGAAGGCGTTGAAGAAAGAATAGTTGCCGGTCAATTGGCAAAAATGGCACAGGTCACACCTACCAAAAAACTACCATCTCCCGGTGTAAGCAATTTGATTGGCTATAAGCCGGCCACGTCGGCCATTGTTATAGCGAATACCAGGAGGATTGGGAAAAAGTATCATATTCAATTGAAAAAAGAGGAACACGGCCTTGGATTCACCATCACCACCAGAGATAACCCGGCTGGTGGACTTAGTCCAATCTATATCAAAACCATATTGCCTAGAGGTGCGGCGGTGCAGGATGGCCGCCTGAAACCTGGTGATCGTTTGTTGGAAGTTTGCGGTATTGAAATGACCGGTAAATCTCAAGAAGA
This sequence comes from Amerodectes protonotaria, assembly GCA_025882695.1. Lineage (NCBI taxonomy): Eukaryota > Metazoa > Arthropoda > Arachnida > Sarcoptiformes > Proctophyllodidae > Amerodectes > Amerodectes protonotaria. The sequence goes on from JAOZJS010000976.1 coordinate 7,401, forward strand.
AGCGGTGAAAATCTTAAGAAATCTACCTTCAGATTCTATTGTGGATTTGATAGTGTCTCGACAAGAAGTGGAAGTTTCACCTAGTCCATTGATGCCTAGACAATTACCGCCAGAGGCAACAAACGAACCAAATTGTTCATCAAACAAAGAAAGAGAAGTGTTGACATTTCAGGTACTGTTGAATGATACAGGTTCTGCTGGTTTAGGAATCTCGGTCAAAGGTAAAACATCAAACGCGGATGGCCAACAGCAAGATTCGGGCATATTCATCAAATCCGTATTGCATGGTGGTGCAGCATCGAAAGATGGTCGATTGAAACAAGATGATCAATTGATCAACATCAATGGTATACCGTTATCGGGAAAGACCAATAGTGAAGCTATGGAAACATTGACCAGAGCTACCATCAAGAGTGCACATCAGATAACGTTGACCATAGCCAGACGAACATGTCATTCACCGTCGCATCGTAATGATGATAATGATGATAATAATAATATACCATATCGACATCAGCAGGAAATGTCCATCCTGAGTACAGATTCATATGATATGTCATTCACCACTAATAATAATAATCATAATCATAATAATACCACTAATGGGAATAATCAATCGAATGATGGCCAAAATCGTCTGTACAATGATTCACAATATTCGCATGAGGATAGTTTCCGTTCATCGGAGAATACTGTTATCTACAATGTTTCACAGAAACAAAATTTCATCAATAATGCTGTGAATGAAAGTAAAAATTCAATCATGGATAATCATAGATCAATGGTGAATAAATTTTCAACCAATGATAGTCAATCATCATCATCGTTGAATGATGATCAACAACTTCAGCTACAGCAACGAAAACAATCAATTGATGTTGGTGGTGGTGGCGGCGGCTGTGTCGATGATGGCGATAGATTCCGTCGCGATGGTTTCGGCAGACAAAGCATGTCGGAAAAAAGGCATGCACAACTAGATGCTAAGACTACCGATACGTATAGAAGATCGAAAAAGAACAAAGATCATCAACCGCAAAAACAACAAACTACGGGCAACAACCAAAATGATAATAATGGTGATGATGGTGGTGTTCGGGATGATGAAAGGATCGAATCGAACCGCATCGATACCACCACTGTGGTCAGATATGGTGAAGATGGTAACCAAAATGGCAATCTCCATCATAATGATCATCATCGTTCGGCTTATGACCGAGGTAAGGGGAACCGTGGTGGTGCAGTTTTTTCAGAGATTTTATATTCTGATTCTTCTGAATAGATAATGTCGAACTTAAAACGCCGGCCACCATTCGGGGCGGATCAGTCTTAACCTCAGACAAGAAAGTAAAGTCCAGTCAAACCAAAAATCAGATTTTGTTTTCGCCAGTCTGTTGTTGTAAGTTGGAATTGATTTGGAATTCCTTTTTTCAAACTAACAAAATGTCTGCCCGTGTTCCAGGGAAATGTCAATCACCAGGATCTTGTCCGTGTCGTAGTAAAAGTGAACTTTCGGCGGAAATCTACAATTCTCGAATGAATGGCTATCCGGTTGATAACAAGATGATTATGATGAAACAACAACACCAAAAACAAGGATCCAATTCGGCAAGTTCGAAAGCCGAGGCCGTATTGATGCCACCACCACCGTTCATTATACGGAAATCATGTAGTTTGGAAAGTTTGCAAACGATGATGCAGGATTTGCAAAAAGAACAATTGGAACAGGTCGGGGGATCGAATGTTCACGGTGATGATAGTGGTTATCATACGGCACGACATGCCACCACCATCGCTAGGATCGGCAAAAGTGTTCCCAACGAAAGTTTTCGTGCTGCTGTGGATCGTTCCTATAATTTCAAAAACTATTTGCCTCATTCTAGCCAAATACAATCAGGTAAGTGAATTCAAAATTCAATCAACTCTCTCATGGTAAAGATATTTTTTTTGGGTCATTATAGTTACCGAAGAAGGTGATGATGAAACAACCACAGCAAGCCGAACGTCCACATGTCCTTATCGGGTGGGTGGTGGCCATTCCATGACAAGTACAAATTATACCATAGAGACCACCACAGCCACGGCTACAACCAATGCTGATGATAATGCTCGATTGTTGAAAACTAATAGCAAGAAAAAGAAAAATTTCATCAAAACGTTGTTTCATTTTGGATCGAAAAAAGGCCGTTCCAAATCCATGGAACCAAGCAGTCATAAGAAAAGTGATGATTTAAGATTACAATCATCCAACGAAATGAAAATGCTTTCAAAAGATTATGATGATAATTTGAAATATCGATTGGAACAGGAAAGAATCAGATATCAATATGATAAGTTAATTGAAGAGGAGAAACAAAAGAAACAACAACAGCAGCAGCAGCAACCAGAGTATCAACAGCAGCAGCAATTTGTCCGTAATCCATCGCATCCGATGCATCAATCAATGCCATTGTCCAATAGCCATAGATCTAGAGCCGGTATCAGTCCACGAAATCAAATCACGAACAGCACGACAAATACTAACCGACTGCAACAGCAGCAGCAGCAGATTTATATGTCCAACTATACACCATCACCAAGAGATACGGTTGGTGTGCCACAAGTAATGAGAAACGAAAAAACGAATTTGCGTCCTCATCATCACCAGCATCGTGTTCATCCAGAGACAACATCCGACGATTACAGTAATCGGTTTGGTGATCTTAAAAATCGCGTAAGTGGATGCGAGGTCGGTTCGATTCTGACATTTTAACCATGTTCGATTTCTACGATAATTAGATTCACCAACCAGTTGAATCTGGAAATGCGCGACACTTGCAAATCAATTCGCATGATTTTTATGGCCGTATCACAAGCGACAACAGGTAATTGAATTTGATTTGATTGCAACTGATAATAAAATTGTGTTTGTATGATTTGAATTGGCAGACCAGAAAATCAACCTGTTGAGGCTAATATCAATCATAGTAATTATGGTGTGCCATATTCCAGCGGCCATCCCAATGCTAATAATAATGCCAATAAAATGTTTGGCAACAACACGCAACGTCTCTATGGTACCGCATCCCGTACAATGGTGACCAATTTAGATCAGGCAGAGAAAAACATCCATCATTATAGGCAATTATCACTTCGGCAGCCACAGCAACAACATCAACGACAAATATCATCACCTGCTACCGGACAAAATTTCTATCAATTTCAACAAAGATCGGTTTTGAATTATTATGGTGAACAACAAAAATCACCACCGAGTGGAACCGCAACCACTATCGTTCCTCGAAACTATACCACCAATCATTTGAATCAGACTAGATCTTATCAAACTACTCCAACTTCCAATCAATATGGTCCAAGTATTCAACAGCAAAAGAATGAAACCATTTATGGTATAGTTGGCCAACAACATCAATCACAACAGCAACAGATGAGGACCAATCACAATCATCATCAGCAGCAGCAGCAAACAATGTTGGGACCAAACGTAATGTTCCGTCAACAGCAGCCAATTTATCAAACGAATCAACTACAGATCTATGGAACGGTTTATAATAATAATAATAATCCGAATATGAATTCTGGGAACCAAAACAACACCGTGAACAACCACCACCACCAACCCAGTGGTGGTCACTATGATCTAAAACCGCATTCTAATCAGTCGCAGAATGGACTTCCATATGCTTATTCTTCAATCGTCGGCAGCAACCAATAATCATTAATCAATCAATCGACACAAATTCTCAAAAACAAATTGATAATGATGTAAATAATTATCTGTATCATTCTTGGTTTTTTTTCTGTATACCAACACAAGATTTCTCAATTGTCACATTCCCTGCATTCTTGTGTATGTGTGCCTATATGTGCGCAGGGGTTTTTAAAGAGAAAATTTTGGGTAACTTTTTTTAAATCAATTGTAAAATATAATGTATGATGTAATTTAAATTTTTAAAAATATAATTTGAAACCACCACCCTTAACTAATTATCGCTGCTTATGATTTGATCGATTTGCGATAATTGTTGTTGCATTTGACCAAGTGTAGTTTGAATCTTTTCCATATTGGCTTCAGTGTTCGCCATTGCTGTTTCCATGGCAACGAAATTTTTCGTACAATGCGACAATATATCATTGGTTTTTGAAGCTTTTATCGTTTGTCTACAAAACGAACCACAATTGTGGATATTGTTGGCCATTTTTTCACATAATTTAACCCTGGAATCTTCATAAAGCTGTCTTGGTTGTGAAGAAGAAGCTGCCACCGCCGCTGCTGCAGCCGACGACGATGAAGACATTATATTATCGTATCTTTGCCAACAACAACAACCACCGAAACCTTGTAAACGAGGTGATTAATCTTGTTAGCAGAAAACAGAAATATGCTCATGAAAGTGGGGCGTTTGTCCGGAAAAAATATTTTTTCAAAAATAAAGTGCGCACTTGGAAGCGATATTTTTTTCTAAAAACAGGCAAACAACAGCAACGACAACGACTGACAAAGACCAATGATTACTAAGCGAAAAAAAAAGTTTCCTGCCTGCCTGATCCGAATAATCTCGTTTTCTCGTTTTCTTGTCTTTTTACTTGTCGTTTGGCTTGACTAGTAACAATACGTGTTTCAAATTCGAAATCAACCAATTATCATCCACACGGATTTGTGCCCCAAAATAGCCGACTGCCTGCCCAAAAGCTAAGAGAAACGGAAAACAAAAGCAGCAATTATAGTAATCATCATAATTATTTTTATCATCATCATCATCACCGTCATTTGTAACGTACCACCCCCCTTGATGAAATCGGATCGTATCGGGCGACAAGAATCCGTGGTTATAATTATCGATTAGTATTAGCAAAACATTACAGCAGCGAGAGCAGATAACATGGAATGAAAACAACAACACTCAGCTACCCAATTACCAAAAGGGCCTGAAATATACACTCTGGCAATACCAGCAGACACAAGCGTTTCATTGGTTGGTTGGTAGTACCGCCAGTAGAAATACACGCATGGTTTCCTTGTCAAATGGCAACCGCCAGCCATCATAACCACCACCGCTGCTGATTCTTTGTTATCATCATTGGCCAAACTCAATAATAATTCCAAGTGATTTTTTCGTTGCTGGTTGGTTGGTTGTTGGGTTGCATTTTCAAACCCAAGTGCCCAACGTGAGATTGATTGTGTTTGGTTGTCGGTTGTGTTTGTTTGTTTGTGTTTTGAAAGTTGGGTTGGGCAAATCAAACCAAACCAAACCAAAAAAAATAGATTTGTTTATATTATAAAACCCCACACAAAAATGTCTTTCGACATGATGGTGGAAAATCATCTAAACATCATGATTCACTCATCAGCAGCATTGATTCCGTCGACCTTCAATCCATAAATCCGATGCTGTGATTAGTGAATAGCAATTAAGCCAGATTAATTGATACATTGGTATCCGATCCGATTGGAAAGTTGCCGGCCTTAAATTTTCCTCAAGCCTCAAGTTTGTTGAACCATCATCCAGAAGCAACAATCCAAGATGTATAGTTTGATTCCAGAATATTTTACAGTGACTTCCAACAAAATCGAAACAGCATTTAAAGAATTCAGTAGTCAACTTTTGTTACGTTCACCTCCGACCGATTTGCTGGCAGTTTCGTTCGAGTATGCCAACCAAGCAACTGATTTATTGATCAATTTTTATCTACGGAATCCGAGAACATTCTTTGCCATTTTTCTCTTTTTGGTCTTCATCCTCTATTATGTTCGAAACGTGGTTCATGTATGATAATGATGATGATTAATTTGTGATGAAATCTAAATTTGTCTAAATCAAATTTTTCATTGTAGAAGCCAATGTTGATCTGTGCGGAAGGCCGTTTTAAATGGTTCATCAAAGCTAATTGCCCATTAATTAATGAAACTTATTGGCCAACTGTTTGGTGCTATGAAACACATCTGTTGACACCGATCGCAAATTTTCTTCGAAGTTTGATTCCAGAATTGAAATACCATCGGTATGTTGTTGTTGCTTTTCAAAAAGAAAAAAATTTTTGAGCAAATTTTATATCGATAATTTTTTTAACAAAGGGAATACTTGCGTACACACGATGGTGGTCAAATTTCATTGGATTGGTATGATCCGAATGAAGTGAACGATTTTGGCCGTAAAAACAAAGATGGTTGGAAATCTTCGATCAATACAAATCAGGATGCACCGATTGCGTTGTTTTTGCCTGGATTGGCTGGATCATCTCAAGCTGAATACATTAAATCATTGGTACCCATTGCTCATAGTATTGGTTATCGTGCTGTGGTGATCAATTATCGTGGTCTGGGTAACACTCCATTATTGACACCCAGGCTATATTGTGCAGCCGATGATGCTGATTTGCGTACAGCATTAGTTCATATTCGTAAATCAAATCCCAAAACAAAACTGGTCACCATTGGCATCTCGTTGGGAGGAATCATTCTTGGTCGATATTTGATAAAATCTGGTCATCATTCGCTGGTGGATGCTGCATTTATGGTTTCAGTTTGTTGGGACATAGTGCAAGGCATCATTAGCATGGAGAAGGGAATCAATTTTGCCCTGAATCAACATTTAACACGATCTCTAGTGAGCATTGTCGAGGCTAATCGAGAGATTTTTCAAACAGTCCCACATTTGATCGATCTTGATGCCGTACGAAAGTGCCGTAATCAAAGAGAATTTGATGAACAATTTACCATCAGAATGTTTAATTTCGAAAGTGTTTCACATTATTATTGCGAAAGTAGCCACAAAGGCAAAATTGTTTGCATCAAGACACCAACATTTTGCATAAATGCTGCGGACGATATGTTCATGCCCTTGGAACGTAAGCGGACATCAAAATCAATGTGATTACTTGTTCATTGTTGTTTTTTCTGTTATTTTACACTCGCAGATTTACCATTGGATGAGGTTTTCCAAAGCACTCATGTGGCAATGTTGGTCACCCAACGTGGTGGACATATTGGTTTCATGGATGGTCTTATTCCTAGCCTAAAATGTTATTTCTATTCCGAACGAGTCATCGAACAATATTTAAAAGCTCTTTACCTTTTGGATGATATCAAAAAGGATCTCATGCTATGATCAGCAGTACATTGGTTTGCCACTTGCTTCAAAAAAAAAATTCTTTTCGTTTGTGTGTTTGTTGTTTGCCACTTTTTGCCGATTTTCCGTTGTTTCAAAACATTGAAAAGTGATTTTATTTTTTTGATGATGATGATAATTAATTCGTTGTTTTTTTTTTTGTTGTTAAACAAAATTGATGAACTGGTAGCTTCGACACTTTACTTATGATTGAATAATGTAATTTGCTTATATAGAAATGAAAGAAAAACAAATTTGTGATCAAATAAATAAAAAAAATATTGGAAACAACTTGTGAAAATTTCACTACGAAATGTTGGTCGGATGACAACCGAAGACCAATTCAAAATTTGCATTAAGTGTGAATGCCATCTGGTAGTGGCGACAAACAGTTTCTATGCTGCACTCAAAAATTTGAACTTGAATCGACGCTTGAAATTTAGTGTGCAGCAGTGCTAAATTTTTTTCCAGTTTTTTGTTCACTCTTTCATTTATTTTTTAGTCGTCTTCGTGGAAGGTACTTCGTCAAACTTATTGTCTGCTGTTGAACATAACATTATTACAAACTATCGTCGTGATCAAGCCAATTCGATGGGACCTCTTTTTGGTTGATGTTTTGAGCTTCACATGGTCTTTCCTGGATCTAGATTTCGTGTTCCCTGCCTGTTGCCTAATGTTTCCATGATTCTTCGAATTTCAAATTTGTGTCCGAATGAGCTCGAATAAGTTCCAACAAAGGTAATAGCTTTGAAAATTGTTAAAATTTTTTTCCCATTCAGATTCTGTTTCGAGGATCTCCTGGTGTTGGGCCGTTGCATCCGCTGATGGTTGTGTCTTTTTGGGGCATCAATTTTGACCAGAAAAAAAAGATCGAAGTTCCAAAGTTCGGTACACGGAAGCTCTGGTATTACATCGAGAATACACCGAAGAAAATCGAATCCCCTCGATGGTGGTCAGATTGTTGGAGTTGCCTTTTTGCACCGGTAAACACTAAAAAATGATTTTAACCCTTTCAGCACGGCAATTTTGCCAGCGCGTGAACTTGCTTCGTATGAAGTTAGTCTAGTTTGCCCCATATCCCAATGAAATCTCTATGTAAAAATTCCATAGAGTTTTGCTGGCAAAAAAAAAGTTCTACAGCACTGACTGATATCCCAATGAAATCCCTATGTAAAAATCCCATAGAGTTTTGCTGGCAAAAAAAAATGTTCTACAGCACTGAATGATATCCCAATGAAATCCCTATGTAAAAATCCCATAGAGTTTTGCTGGCAAAAAAAAATGTTCTACAGCACTGAATGAAATCCCAATGCAAAAATCCCATAGACGTTGCTTGGGCAAACGTTTATACAATACAATGCAATCGCTGGGATATCCCAGCCGTGCTGAAAGGGTTAATATGCATAATTAGTTTCGATTTTTGATCATAAATTAATTATGATCCAGGCAAACAGCAAAATAGACAATCGGACCATCATCTCTACTATTAATTATATATTCCAAA
>JAOZJS010000977.1:0-15981 GCA_025882695.1 Amerodectes protonotaria
TTCTCATTGATTGGCTTCAATTTAGGATATCGATGCTCGGCTCTAGTTGATTTGGAACTAGACGCTTTCCGTTCCATAGAATGACGTTTACAACTTTTACTTTTGTTCAGAGATTTACTTTGGCGCGACTTTGGACAGGATCTCAAATGGACTCTTTTTTTACTAAAAGTTTTGCTGCTTTTTACGGATTTTGACGACGATGAGCTTCGTTTAGCTCTGACGCTCTTTCGGTGACTTTTGGGGCGAGAACGGTGGCGGGTTTTGATACTTTTCTGGCTTCTTCTAGATCCGAATCTGAATTTTAAGTTACTTTTTAGATGCGAATGCTTAGTTTTATGCTTATGGTGATGAGCCCCAAGGCTTTTGTTGGTTTTCAAAGATCCGCTACTTTTGCTTGTCTTTTGATGTGAATGCTTACTTTGGTGCTTATGGTGATGCGCCCTTTGGCTTTTATTGGATTTCAGAGATCCTCTACTTTTGCTCGTCTTCAAATGTGAATCGCTACTTTGTTGATGATGATGGTGATGGGTCTCTTCGCTTTTGTTGGTCTTGAGAGATCCGCTACTTTTATTTGTCTTCAAGTGCGAATCGCTACTTTTGTGAAGATGATGATGGGTATCTGTGCTATGAGCGGTCTTGAAAGATAGGAGAGATTCGCTACTTTTTTGGGCCTTAAGAAATACGCTACTTTTGCTAGTTTTCAAATGTGAATCGCTACTTTTACCAGTCTGGAGAGATTCGCTACTTTTGTTAGTCTTATGATGCGAATCGTCACTTTTGTGATGATGACCTTGATGGATCTTTTCGCTACTTTTACCAGTTTTGAGTGATCCGCTACTTTTGCTGGTTTTTAAATTCAAATCGCTTCTCTTATCAGTCTTCAAATGTGAATCACTACTTTTAAGATGATGACCGTGATGAATCGCTTCGCTACTTTTGCCGGTTTTTAGCGATCCGCTACTTTTGTTTGTCTTCAGATGCGAATCGCTTCTTTTAAGAAAATGAAAGAGATGTATAGCTCCGCTACTTTTGCTGGTTTTCAGGTGCGAATCGCTTCTTTTGTCAGTCTTCAGATGCAAATCGCTCTTTTTATGATGATAACCTTGATGGATCTCTCCGCTACTTTTGCCGGTTTTAAGCGATCCGCTACTTTTGCTAGTTTTCAAATGTGTATCGCTACTTTTGTGATGATGGTGATGAATCGCTCCGCTACTTTTACCGGTTTGGAGAGATTCGATACTTTTTTTGGTCTTGAGAAATCCGCTACTTTTGCTAGTTTTCAAATGTGTATCGCTACTTTGTTGATGATGGTGATGGGTCCCTACGTTTTTGTTGGTCTTGAGAGATCCGCTACTTTTGCTGGTTTTCAGAAATTCGCTACTCTTGTGATGCGCACGATGATCCTGTCCGCTTTTGTCGATTTTGAGAGATCCGGTCTTATGAGGAGTAGCAAGATGAGAATGATTACTTTTTTGATGATGATGATGATCGGTCTTCTTACTTTTATTAGTTTGGGAAGATCCACTTTTAGGATCTGTTTTCAGATGCGTATCGCTACTTCTGGCGGTTGTGCGAGTTTCGCTTCGATGAAGAGCTTTCAACTTCGATTCAGGAACTTTCAAAAGTGATCGATCTTCTGTACGAGTTTTGAATATCGATTTGCAGCTAGCGTGTTTGAGACTGTTGAAACTTTTTCGATGTTCTTTTTTCTGTTTAAACGATCCGCTGCTTTTCAGTGTCTTATCGTACGAATCGCCAATTTTGACGGTTTTCAATTCCAATCGGCTGATTTTGCGACTTTTGGTTTCTTTGTTCTGTTCAGTTTTCCGAAGCGATCCGCTCTTTTTATTCGTTTTGGTAGACAGGATTTACAAATTTTACGCTGATTATAATTGTTCAGCACCACTGTCGTCTGGCTGATTTGCCACACTTTTGGTGACGATACTATTCAAATATTCTTTGAACAACTACTTTTCACTTCTTTTGGTCACTTTTGCACCGTTTCCACCAATACTTCAATAATACAACTCCCTACTATTTATATCTGACCATTTATTCGAAATCCGAACTTCAAAACAATTGTTGCCCACATTCGAGAATGACCGCGCGCGATCGAGCGGTAATAATTCAATTTAAACATAAAGTACGATTCCACACCAGTAGATGGCAGCCTAATCCTCGTGAATCTTGAATAGAGTGCTATTGCAGTGTTGTTAGCATTCTTGATACTCAACAAACATAATCTCACTTCGATGAACACACATTTCATCATACGGATCGAGCCTTAAAACAATGATCGAGCTACTGAATGCTCGACGAATGATTCTGGTCATCGTAGTGTTGATATTTCTTTGCATTATCATCGTGATCCTCGAAGAAACCATTACCGATAATGTTGATAGGCCAACACCCTACTTTGAGCACAATCAGCCACAACAACAACAACAATCAAAACATCTCCAAAACCAATCTTCCATAAATCTGGATCATCATCTGAACAATCAAAGCAAAAATGATGGAATCGATCCTGAAAAAATCCAAAACCATTATCCAAAACCATTTCCCGAATCAAAGTTGAAATCAGAAGATTGTTGGCTGAAAGAACCGTTCGAAATCCTAGCTCCTTGTTCCATATGTCAACGAAACGAACTTGATCAATCGTTTTGCCATACAACTGGCTACAAGGAATATGTCCACTGCAAGGACACTGGTGCCCATGTTTATCGTTCCTGTGATAGTGTTGTATCATTATTTTATGTATTTGAATTTTTCATGCTATGCATGAGTTTTGTATTTGTTTCCTATGTTCGAAATAGGCAAAGTTACCTGAATCAAATGATTTTGAATCGTATCGAAAAACAAATCGCCTCCGGTGTTTAAATCCACTATTGAATCCATCCATGAATCTTTACTTGTTTGTTCCAATTGTAAATCCATATCCGGTCTATATTGTTTTATTATTACAATAAAAAAAACCAAGAATCTTCCCAAGACCATTTCGGTTTCGGTGTAAATTTTCTGTTTCAGTGCTCTTCTGACCACTGGTAGTCATAAATCTTGTTCCTTTTTTTTCGTTTGGCACTATTTTTAAGTCCTCAAGACTTTTTCAAACCTTGAGGGACGACGAGGACAAACAACATGGACAAGTTTTGTTTTGTTTCGTTTCGTTTCGTTCAGTCAGACTGGTTTTAGTTTGACTCCATTTCTATGATCATGTTTCATATGGTGCTATGGTGATTGGTAAGGTGAGCCACAACACAGCGAGCCTTGAACGAGCCTTCAAGATATTTCAGATAATTGGGAAGAAACAAGCAAAAAAAGAGAAACAGAAAGACAAAGAACAAAAGAGAATCACCATGGATTGAATGCGATGCAAAAATGTTGCCCATTTTTTTCGTGCCTAACCTACTAAGATTGTGACCCAAAAAAAAGAAGAAATCTTCGTTGGCCAGAAAACATTCAACTTTTGTAAACATTCTTTTGGTTGGACCAGATTCCTGAAGTGGACAACAACAACAACAACCACAATGTATATCATTCGTGTTACCGTGGCCATGTTTTTGATAATATTGTCCATACAATTGTGTCTGGTCGTGGAACAAGTGGAATCAGCATTCGAATTGGCCTGTATGGATAAATGTGTCAAAACACGGCGATGTAAAAAATATGGTACAATCACCATCGATCATGATTGTGATAAACAATGCAAAAAGAAATGCTACAAGGTGTGTACATCAATTTTTCAGAATGTTTCATACCTGTTTGATCAATAAACATTTTGCATTGTTTCTTTGAACAGACCAAAACCTAGATAATCCATTTTCAAAGGTGGAAATCCGGAAATCATCACCGTACGACTTCTATCGATACTATCGATTAGCTTCGAATTTTTCCTGAACCAAACGAAAATCCCCGAATCTAATTCCTTTATTATCCTTTATGTGTTTCATATTGTTGTTTTTTTGATTTGATGTGTTTCCACTCGAATAAATCCTCAACAAATACAATCCATATACCGGGTTCAATGATTTATCTGGAATAAGCTAACGAATTCGGATTCGGGAACGGGAATTTTCCCAGAGTGTTGATACTGTTGTGTGTAGATTTCTGTAGAGATTCCTTGGAGATTCCTTCCAATTGATGGCTTCATTATTTCTTGTTGTTTTGGGTGCCATTCGTGGTCGATTCATTTATTTCTCGGGTCTCGATGGCACCAAACACCAGCCAAGCAAGCGAAAGAGAAAGCAAGGAGGAGATTAATGATACATTTGGATGTGCATGTGGGGACCATTTGTCTCTCTCTCTCTCTCTCCCTCTCTCTCGCTTTCTCTGTTCCAATTTTTTTCATTTGATGTTCGGTTTTCGGCTCTCCAGATGGATATAGATGGATGGGATCCATCGGATCCCATGAATGGATGGTTAGTCATGATGATGCTCACTGATGCTTGACGGATTCATGGCCTCCTTAGTCCATGATTCCAGAGATACAACAATGATCGACAATCACATCTCTCTCTCTCACAAATATGCAGATGAATCCAGAATCAATTGATCCATGAATGAACCACGAACCAGTTTCAAGACTATATCATCATTCGTCATCCAATTGGAACAGCAATGGGAATCAGCCAGAATCTTTCGAAAAAAACAAAACTTTCAAACATAACACTAGTCGACCAAAGGTGACCGATTGACAGGATTCGGATTATTATTATTATTTTACCCTACACCAGATGGGAGCAACCAGCGGCCCATCAAACATTTTTGGTCCGGCCCACCAAGCATTGCTTTGCACAGGAGACAAAGCTACATTTCTCTCTCTGATTGGTCAAGTGATGATTTGACCCAATGACGAGACACACTAAAAACAAGAGAAGAAGTGATTGAAAGCGATCAGCCTTAACCAGTACAAGTCTGTACATGTTTGACGCCTATAACAAGCGTTTTCCACTCTGATTGGTTCATTGGTGATGATTTGACCTGATGACGAGACACACTTTAAACAGCAGAAGAAAGGGTATTCCTCTCTCTGATTGGTCCGATGTTATGATTTGAGCTGATGACGAGACACACACTATAAATAGGAAAAGGAGGCGCGTATTTCTGTTCCGTTCAGAGATGTCGTGTCGTTTTTTTTGTTTGAAATTTAAATTTGCGGCTTGAAAAAGTTTGCTCAACCCTGGTCTACAGGATGCCCCAAGTGGCAATTGAGTTATCACCACCACAAACACGGGAAACCCGAAAAAGACAAAATCGACATCGACAAACGATCTTTGATCACGAAACGGTTGTTGCGACCGACCAGCCGACCAGCCACCAGAGCCAAGCCAAGGTGAAAAAAACCGTTATCCCACATATTGGTTGTTTGATTAGCATTCAATGATGATGATGATGATGATTCTAATCGATTCCAAGCACGAACCAGAACACGATCCGAGAAAAGAAGACGCCCACGATTTAGGGAAGCCCGGACACCAGCAAAAAATAAAAGTACCACCACCAGCAGCAGCCACAGCTACATTTTTGACAAGTTTATTAATAGATTCGGTTGTTCCAAGCACTTTGCCGCCTCTTCAGCAACAATGATGAGGATGATGGTGGTGCTGGTGGTGGTTATTAACGATTCTCCAAACTATAAAACAAAACAAAACAAAAACCTAAGCAGCCAGCTAGCTAGCATTCAAATTAGCCGCTGCTTTCTGAACCGATTGATTGTATGCTTGGCCCCAGAGATCCGGAGATCCGGGGGAGGGGGAGAGAGCAGAATGATGAATCCGCATCGCCAAGGATTCGCCAAAAGGATGTTCTAGGCTTGGCTGTGCTTGGTAAGCAAATGCAGCCCTGGCAAGTTTTTTTTTTAATCACACGCTTCAGTGGCCATGGATTCGAGTTTTTGTTTTGGGTCTTACAGAGAGAATATCATGGTGCATGTGCGTTTGTGTAAGTTTAGTTTTCCATGGTCCATGGTGGACTAAACTAAACTTGAGGATCCCCGAGAATCAAAGAGAATCCCAGACTGAAACCAAGAATCAAATATGGGATCTCCAGTATCATCCGTTAAATTAAATGTTAGTCATGGATTCCCGGCTTCGTAACAAACAAACAAACAATATCCATATTTAGCTTCTGAACTAGCTGCTAGAAATGGAACATTAAGAATCATCATGTTCTTATTTTCCAAAAGATTACCACAATAACGACGAAGATCAACAAGAAAATATTCTTATCATACAAAAAGCATACGGTTTTAAGTTTAGGCTGGAACACACACACACACACAGGATTCAGGCAGCCTAGTATTGATTGAGAATTTCCCAAAACCTGCTGCCATGCTGCCGATGGCTGGCTGACTTCTTAAAAACCATCCAATGATAATCAGATTAAAGCAATCAATTATGGCTCGAAGTCTCGCGAAAGCTTGACTGGTGGTGACAATCGACCATATACAGCATAAGCAGCTTGAAGCCTACAACTACTTTTAGAAGATATTTAGCATAATGATGATGATGACGACTACGACGATTATTATTATTGTTCTATTTGCATTCTTATTATTATCTGAATATTGCCAGGAGATGAACAAAAAAAAATTCAAGATTGAATCGCGTTGGCCATCCTGGCCTGTTGGTCGATCGTCGGTTATGTCTGCCTGTCTATCTATTTGTTTTTCCCTTTGTTGCTTCTCGTACATTGGAAAGCCCTGGAAGCCCAGGAAGCCAAAGCTGCTGGTGGCCTCAATCGAAAACGATTCTCATCATTCATCATCATCATTCTTGTTGATGTTGTTTGTTTGTTGGTTTGTTTCCACAATCCAATTCAAGCAATAAGATTGATCTGATACATTATATGAATATTATACAACAACAACAACAACCGTGGTTGGTTGGTTGTTGTTTTACGTAATAATAAAAAGAATAATGATGGTGATCATCATCATCATTGTCTTCATTGTCTTCTGTATTCATATCGACGGTAGATATCATCACCACCACCATCACCACTGTTCATTCATTAACCTGATCAACATGATGTTGTTGATGATGATGATGATGATGACCTTCTTGTCGTGGTCGTCGTGGTTGTTTCGCTTGTTAATAATATCCATGAAAAAGTCATATTCTAAGAATAATCTCATTTATCATTTCAATGTAAATAATTGTCAAAACGACAACGATTTGGCTGATGTTTCCAGTTTTTTCATTGGCCAGTTAGTTAGTGTGTGTGATGTTTGCCCACCAACCAACCGGCCAGCCAGAGCAACAGGGCAGCAACGTCTTCGAAAGGTAGTAGAGATTATTAATTATGGTGCATGCTTATAAGCACCATAATGCGGTGGCGGCAACATTGTAGGCAACACTGGAGGCAGGGGGTGGCGGCTAAATTTGAATTTTTCGTTCCCGCCCAAAATGCCTGTGCTCGTGTATGTGCGTCAGTGTATGTGTGTGCCTGTGTGTGTTCTAATACTCAAGAACAGATACGATTGGTTGGTTAACTGGTTGGTCGGTGGGAAGGATTTTTCATTCGAAACAAAAAATCAAATCAATACAATCAACCAATCAAATCAGATACGTTGCGCATCTCGGGCTCCTATTGGTCGATGGTTTCTCGTTGTAAGCAGTCAAGCTGCAGCAAGGCAAAAAAATTATTAACCCTCAAGTGCTGGCTCCAGTTGTTTAGTTAACCCCCCATTATCCGACCAAGAGCAATTTTAGAGCAAGCAGCCAATTTTAATTTTCTTAGCGAAAATTAGCAATTAATTATATACGCCAAACATCGTTTTAGCGACTTGTTTGTTTTGTTTTAATTTTGTTTGGATGGTAAATCCATTTGATTAGGACACCATCACCATCACCATGGTCATCATCATCATCATCTTCTTCACCAATTCCTGATAACATCGTTTGATGACCCTCGTGTGCCATAAAGGTAAACATGGCACACACACACGAATTCTTGTTCTTGTTCTTGTGATGGTTTTTGGCCAAAACAAATCACCGCATCACTACAGCATCACGTTTAAGCGTATATTCTGGTTTTAATTATTATTATCATCATCCCCGAAACAAAAATGTGAATATTCATTCAACACAAGCATCCAGACGATCATGTTCATTAATTCATCTTTCGTTCTCTCGACCAAGAGACCATGGAAATGATGAACCCGAAGACGTATGGTGGTTGGCATCGAATATCTTCTTATGTATTTGTATGTTTACCATCATCCTTCTTAATGATTATAATCAATAATCAACACACACAACAAACAAGCATCATGTTGTGTGTGAGGTCTTTTGGGGCCAGGTTGTTGGAAGGTTTGTGTGGCCCTCAAAAGCATCCCTTGTAGCCGCATCATCAGCAGCAGCAACAAGAAATGGGCAAAGTTGATGCAAAATGCGAGATGTTTGGCCGAAAAATCCATTCATCAAACCATTTGCTGATGAACGATGTGTGGCATATATTGCTTGTTGTTGCTTGTTGTTGTTGAACTTCGGGAAAACGGAGAACTTTGGAGCCTTCTCGCCACCCAACCAGCAACCACCATCATCATCATCATGATCATCATAGTCGCCACCAACATCAACTCATTACATGATCTTCTCCTTCTTCATCGTCCTCATCTATTTTACCCCGAAAATAAAACTAAAACTAGAGTCTATAAAACACATGAATGAAAATGATGAGCCTGTCATCACCCAGCGAAATAAGAAGTTGCGTTTGGTCGGACGGGCAGGCGGTTAGGTTGGCTGGCTGCTGGCTGCGAGGTTAGATTGGGAATAAATCGAATCATCAATTCATTCATTCATTCGCTCGTCGGTTCATTCATTCATTATCACCAAGATGGCTAGAACACACACACACAAACATATGCATGCACGCAGGAGAACCGACGTAACCTGAAATTCGTTCGCATTCACGAGAATCATCTTTTTCGATCATTTTTATTATTTCACCACAATTAAAAAATTCGGATGATGGATGTGAATCAAAAGCAAAAGCAAGCAAGCAAGCAATCAAGAAAAAAACAATCTGAAATGATAGATAGACTTGGAATTTATATAATTTAGAATTCAGAATTTAGAATGATGATGATGATGTAACAGAACAATTGGTAGATTCTTGTTGTTGTTTGTTTGTTTGTTGTATTGCATTGTTTTTTTTTCATTTTGATTGCTTTGAGTGTGGGCGTGTGTGTGTTCCAGGTTCATTGATTTCAAGGGTAGGTTTGGCTGCAACGGAAATGTGGGTGTGGGTGTGGGCGTGTGTGTGGGAGACAAAGCCACGCTTATTTTTGGAATAATAATTTGAATATTCCATGAATGAATGATCGGCCAGCTGACGATGATGTTTCGTGTGTTTCACGTGCTGGCTGGCTGGCTGGTTGGCTGGCTGCACATCCTGCCACCCGTTATCCCAGGGTTCCAGGTACTTGTGGTGTGTGTGTTTGCGTGTATCCGTGTTTGTGTGTGTGATGAATCACCTTTATGGAACGGAGCACGGACACGGCGGGTAGCTACAATTTGTCCAACGATTTAGGATTGGTAAGCAATTCGCGCGTCAAACGCCATGTCATTTTGGCCGCATTCTCCAAAGCACTGTTCATACGATGGTGGTTGTTTTTTTTTGGTGATCACACAACAAAACAGGAGGAGGAAATGGGGGGACAAGAAGAAGAAGAAGATCGATTAATGTTGTTGTTGTTATTGTTGTTGGAGAAGTGGAAAAAAAGAAAGAAAGAAAGACGATTATCTATAACAACAATTTACCTGTGCGATTTACCACGAAACAGATCAAGATTTGGTAAAAAATAATGTGGACAACGTCTACATTGTAGACAGGATATTAATTGTAATAGTATACCATTGATACGATCACCAAGGCACACCTCTTCCCATTCCATATCTCTGGGATGTTTTTCGCATTCATATAATAATAATGTTTTCATATGATATTCATTGATCGGTGCTCCAGGCAAATCCAAATGTCTATCACGTAATGTTTTCAATATCGACAGACATTTTTTACGATAACCATTCTGTTTTGAGAGCAGGAAAGCAGGCAGGCAATTTCCAATGCAAATTATTATTGATTAATATGGATTAATATGGATTAATTCTAAAAAAGTCCGATGATCATCGAAAGCAACTGACCTGAAGCAAACGATTTTCGGCTTCAAGAAAGCTCAAAACCCAAGCATCACCTTCCATGGAACTTTGTTTACCCTGTCAAGATTCGAACCGAAATATTTGTAAAAATTCGAAAAGTAGCATCTCCCACCACAAGAAAAACTCAATCAACCAACTTGTAATGAAACACATTCTTTGCTTAGCAAATCGAAACCTTCCGCTTTAACTTCGGCCACCAAATTCGGTGTTGGCCAAGTGGATGTTGGCACTGGCCAATGTGATGCTGATCTTGGCCATAATCCACTACAACGAAACGCTAAAAGCACAGGAGGAGCAGCAGCAGGAGGAGGTGTATTTGTTGGGAGGTTTTTTTCACGAAGCAGTGGGCGGGGATTGATTGCAGATTGAAAACAGAAGCCACAAAAATGAGGGGGTGTGGAAAGGGACGAAAAAAAAGAATGCACCGTTTTTTTGTTTTTTTTGATGAAAAAACCGTATGAAAGGCTCATCGTGGGAGAAAATCATTACTTATACCTGGCGTTATCTGGACAATGTATCTTTCACGTATACGTAGCTTTACTTCACTAGTGTCCGGTATCATTTTGACCATATCACGATAGGCGATTTTATCACAAGCCTGGGCAACCTTGGAAACGAGAAACGTGGAAACGTGGAACAAGAATCAAATCAAATTCCAACAACAACAACAACATGTAGAAGATTGATGGAGTTTTCGGCTCTCTCTCTCGCTCTCTCACTCTACTGTTGTTGGAACACTTACCAGCGTCTGAAAACGGGATCGAATCTTTCTAGCACTGAGATAGCCACTGGCCGTTATGAATTCTACCCACAACGACATGGAACGTTTTCTGCCATCCGACAGCTATAATTTGATTAATTTTCAATTATAATTATTGGAACACAAACACAACAAACGAAAGAGAGAATTGGATCCCAATCGGATCGGGTTTGGATCGGATAGGGTCGAAAATGTTTCGGGAACACGTAGGGGTTAATATTTAAAAAAATTAACCTACTTTCAATACGGCACATCCCGGTAGGGTACCATCGTCGACAAAATTGAACACGCCCATTTGGTTGAGATATAATACCACTTCGAATTCATTCGGTGAAATCACCTCTAAACCTTCAAAATGTCCATTGCATTCATTTAGGCTGGATATGAAACGTGGCTCTTGGATTTCCACCTCTTTTAGGATATCCTGTACAATTTTGGTTATCTCACGTATGGTTTTAGCTATTTGATTACGTCTAGACGTTGGGCGAAATGGAATGGAATACAATGAATACAATGAATAATAATGCAGAATACAGAAACGAGAGCGATGAATTTTTCGGTCAACGGCGGGCGGACGGCGAACATTTTTCACCTGATTAACCGTTTTTTTGTTTTTTTGAAATAATTTTCGTTTTTCCGCCGCCACCGTCGCTTGTTTGTCGGGTTGGCTTGGATACCGACCGTCCGTAAACGGTCTGACAGGGCCTATCTTATACTAATTAAACTTTTATTCTAATTGAAATGAAGGGAAGAAGAAGAAGAAAAAGAACCAACGAGCAAGCCAGCCAGCCAGACGCAGGTAGAAGGGTCCCTCTCGCACTCTTTCCCTTCTATCAGCTCAGCCGGGCTCGGCTTGGCTCAAACTTGTCCCCCTTGAACAATTTATGTCCGGGATGGCGGTTCATTCTCCCTTTACGAGGAGGACGAGAGGGATATCCGACGACTCGAAACTATCGGACGACGCTAGGCAATGGCATCACACCACCACCACCGCACACACGCATTTCGATCCAACACAATTAGTTAAATTATGTTTTTCGGAAACCAATCGTGTGTCTGGGGGGCTTTATGAAACATTCATGCAAAAGTTTGCTGCACTGCACAGAGGGCAGCCGGGAGCGAGAATGGCAACCAATTAACCAGGATTGGCTGAAACTGGCTGAATCAGAATTCAGTTGGACGGACAGACGGAGGGGAGGGGTCCGAAAGTGGGCGGAGCAAGCGTATAATGAATTATTAATGAATTAATTAATTAATAATAATAATAATAAAAAACGTGAAATGAGAAACGTGTAGCAATAGCGAATCCTAGCGAAATGAAAATGTCGGTATGTCCATGTCCGTAAAGGGATAGTAAATTAGGGATTAGGGATCATCTAGCAGCCAGCCAGCCAGCAAGTATTGTCCATTCATTAGAACCTAATCTAGCCTGGACGATTATCCACCACGAACCACGTTAATCCATTCATTCATTCATTCATTCATTTACCTGTACACAACACGATCATTGCAGAATTTATTGATGTGATATAGAAGCTTGGATGTACCAAGCTGAGCGTCCGGTGGTACTAGCATCATGTGAACACGAGTTTTTGGTCACATCAAAGTGTTACCGAACAAAACACACACTCGGGCCGCAACGGAAACAACACCCGAGATGCACTTGTTCCTGCGAAATGAGACGATGATGGTCAGTGAAACGATGCGGCGGATTCAGGATGTTCCAAGATGAGAATCATGTTTGAGAATCGTGACTCAATTTGATGAAGGAGATCGTCGCAATACGGAAACAATTAAAACAGCACGACACAACAAGAACAACAAGAACAACGACGACGACCGAAAACCAACAACAACAACAACGAGAACAACCGAAACAGGGCGACAAGTGAAAATGATCCGACGAAGAAGAAAAAAAAGAAGTTGAAGAATCCAAATCCAAAACAAATCCAAAAACAAAATGTACAACTGTGAACGGCTTTTTTTGGTCCTCTCAAACCATTACCACACTATTTACCAGGACCAAAATGACAATGATAACAACATTCGGGAACCGAAACAATATACAAACAAACAGCAACAACAACGGCAGAAGCTAAATAATAACATTAATGATCATCATCATAATGATGATGATGATGATGGTGATGGTATTTGGCAGAAGAATCTGCGGATTCTGGGCTTTTGGCTGCCGAAGCTGCTGCTGCTGTTCTCCTCCTCGATCTATCCTTCTTTTTTTTCGGGTAGTATCCACTTTGGAAGCCCGCCACACACACACACGGATACACAGCGAGCGAGCGAGAGAGAGCGAGGCAAAATATTCGGCCTTTGCCTTGCCTCTTCGGATGCCTCGATGCCTAGATTTCCTTTCCTCTTTCTTTCTTCTTCTTTCTGCTTTCTTCTTCTCTCCTTCGTCTCCTTCGTCTGCTTCTTCTGCTTCTTCTGGTTTTTACGCTGACGCTTTGCGCATTGTGCACACTGTTCGTGTGCATTCAATATTCAGTGTACGCACATTTATAATATCAAAAGGCGTGCAGACAGGCGGATCAAAGCAATTACCGCCTTTTAAAGCCATAATACAGTGTAAGAGGAGAGAAGGAGAGAGAAAGAAAGAGAGAAAGACACACCACACACGCACTGCAATACGCTTAAAAGACGGCGACGACTTTCATATACACGCACATCGCGCGCGCTCACTCTAAGTATTTCTGTGTGTGCTGTGCGAGCACATTCAAACTAGCTAGTGTTAACCCTCAATGCTAAAGCGAGAGAGAGCGAGAGAAAGCGAAAAGGAGAGACAGAGATAGAGAGAGAGAGAGCCACACACCAGCGTCTTTTGTCGTCGTTGAACCACCACCATCATCATCATCATCATCATCGCCATCGCGCGATGCTCCCGAGAAAGAAAAACCGAAAATAAAACAACGATTAATATACCCGACAAGTTTAGCATTATTATTATTCTTCTGGTGGGTGTGGTGTGGGTGGGAGGATTAGGAGGAGGAGGGATTGATGGTTGAAGGGGAGGGGACTTCGTCGCGATATTTTATCGTAACGGATTTTTTTCTTCTGGTTTGTTTGTCGGGATTCTCGAAGATCCTTGGAGGATTTAATCCTATATAATTTATATGTCTTTGAATCTTTGGTGTGTGTGTGTGTGCACCAGGCTTGTGGAACAGGCTTCTGCGAGTGTATTGGACGACTTCAAAATCTTCTTCTTGGCTTTACTCGAAATCTTGTCGTCGTTGACGTTATTTTGACGCCAAGATGATGACATTTGTCATTTCGATGGTTGCGAGATCTTATCTGGCCAGCCGGCCAGCCAGCCACCCGCGTGTGTACCACGGGTAGCGAGAGAGAGCAAGAGAGCTAGCGCGGATTTAGATTAGATTTCTGAAATTTTCCAGAGATCCCGAACCCAAAATTATGACAAATTGACATTATCGACACGCTTCAATCTTCAATCCATCTCGAGACTAGTTGGAGGTGGAGGGTGCTACTACTAGGTCCTACTAGGTTTGCTCCCAAAATTGTCCCAATACCTATGAAGATGATGATAATGATGATGATGATTATTATTGTTGTTATGGCGGTGGTGGTGGTGGTGAATGGGCACTGTGTAGTGGTCCCCGATGAATTGATCCCAATGGTGATGATAAGAGATCATCAACGACCGACCAACAACAAGAATCAGGGATTTGCTCACTCTCTCCGGGTTGAAACACACAGCATCTGTCATCGCGGATCACCCAGGACAACAACACACACACACACACAAATATTCAATCATCCTGGCTTAATTGTTTTCAGGCTGTCTAGTATTAGTCGTCGTCGTGGTCTAAGTCGATCCTTGGTCCTCTTCTTGGAGTCGGAGATGATAATAATAATAATAATAATGATAATAAAAGCCGAGGATCGACTTCGCCGAAGCTACACATTCTTCTTCTTCTCCGTGGTAGTATTAGGTTTCGGTCGGTGTGTTCCCTTCGGTTTCTCCGAGCCATCACCACCACCAACAACAACACCATAAATTATCATTTCAACACATCTTTGATCGTCGTCGTTGTTGTCGGCCCCTGGCCCGGGAGAAACACAATCAAATCCAGAGTAATTCTCTCTCTCACTCTCTCGTTCTTGCTTGTTTGTTGATTTTTTTTTCGTGCCCGCCATCCATCCATCCATGCCTCTTGGGATCATGGACCACAATTTTGAATGGAAACCTACCACCAGCACAAACAATATACACACACAAGGTCCGAACAGATTTTCTCTGTAATTATTATCCTTGTTGGACGCACAGAGATCGAGATCGAGAGGCCATTGTCCCGAAGAATACGACCAGTACGGCCAAATGGATTACCAATACTAAAATATTGACCATTATGGCCCAAGCATTTGATGACGGACAGACACCACCGAGAAACAATGATGATGCTGACAATGAACAGTGGTTATCAACCTTTTTGTTTAATGAAAGGGCCAATTTAAATTTTAAAAAAATGGCGCCAGACATTTGTTGGCTGTAGGATGTAGACCTGCGATGTAATAATACGACATTTCTGAACGGGAGAACAGAACAGAAATACGCGCCTCCTTTTCCTGTGTTTGTAGGGTGTCTCGTCATCAGGTCAAATCATCACAATGAACCAATCAAAGGAGAAAACGGTTGTGGATAGGCGTCAAACATGCACGGACTTGTACTGGTTAAAGCTGATCGCTTTACATCTTCTTCTCCTGTTTTTAGTGTCTAGTCATCAGGTCATATCATCACAATGAACCAATCAGAGGGGAAAACGGTTGCTATAGGCGTCGAACGTGCACAGACTTGTATTGGTTAAAGAGTGATAGTGTGTCTCTTCATCAGGTCATCAAATCATTACTGGACCAATCAGAGAGAGGAATGTGCTTGGTGGGCCACACCACAGGGTTTGTTTTATAGGCTGCAAGTTGCTCACCCCTGATGCAGAGAACGACGAATTTGGCGCGAAATTTCGGACACTCCAAGTCCCTTGAATAGTTGTCCTTGTTCAAAATCATGAATTGTCTTTGAAAAATATC
>JAOZJS010000097.1:0-99506 GCA_025882695.1 Amerodectes protonotaria
TTCATTTTGTTACAAAACCGTTTAGCTTCGTCCCACCGCCGCCACTTCCACAACAAAAATGAAAAACGACCGGCCCCCTCTATTTCCTTTGGTTACATTGTTTATGAATAGTCCACCAAAATAGTTCTACAAACTTTTTCCGGATTTCCAGCCACTTCCCCTTGACTCTCTCTCTCCTTTGGTTACATTGTTTATGAATAGCCCACCAAAATATCCAATATTTTTAGCTTTTTCCGGATTTCCAGCTTCTTCCTTCCAAAAATAACGGTGGTGCAATCTAAATAACGGTCTTTGGAGTGTGCGTGGGCGTGCAAATCGAGGAGAAAATCGAATAGAATTCAGGGAAAAATTGATAGATTTTGATTTTTGGAATTCCACAAACAAACAAACAATACTTGTCCAACATCAATTTTGGTTGTTGTTGTTGTTGTTGTTTTTGGGAATTGTCAATTGAATGACACTTCCTTGTTGTTGTAATTGTTGTCGTTGTCGTCGTCGTTTGTCGCGTTCTGTTGTGTTGAATAATTTATTCTACTTGGTATGTCCGAGATACTGGACAACATTGGACAACAGCAACCACAACAACAACAATGGTACAATGTCATTGTCTCCATTTAGTCGCAAAGTGGTGGTGGTCATTGAAATGCATGTGGATGGACACCAAGGAGGACACACTTGCACACAGGATCTGTGACAATGATGATGATGATAATAATAATAGTAATGGTAATGATAATATTCGAAAAAACAATGGTTTTTGGCAATCAGAACAACCAAAAGCAAGCGGGAGAGCGAGAGAGAGAGAGCCATCATTGCTTTCATTGTTTCACCTGTGTGTTCCAATGTTGGTTGGTTGAAAATTTGAGTTTCCAAAGTTAGCTCCATTGCTATTCGTTCATCACCTGTGTGTGTGAGTGTGTACTTGATTAAATATTCCATTCCCGTATCCGACACACACACACACATATTGCTTCGTTGGCCAACCATTGGATTTGGCTAGCTACAGCGTATTGCGTGGCCGCAGAAAGGTTCATCAGCAGCAACCTGTATGATTCATCCTTAGCACACACGCCTCTATTCTGTAGAGTGTGATTGGTTGATTGATTGAATGAACGAATCCCCAATCCTAACCTGAACATCGAGCATCGTCCATCCTGGAATCGAATCCATCCTGGTTGGTTCCGGATCCGGATGTTTCGCAAGTATCAAGCTGCTGTTCAAGCTTTGGATTCCAAAGTTTGTGTATTTGTGGTGTGTGTTTGAACAATCATCATAAATTAATTTTAGCTTGCCACCTTTTCGTTTGGTGCACCGGACGAAGACTTATTATTACCATTAATAGTTTGAATAGTTTGAATAGTTTTTCCTGCTAAAGTCGATGCTAAAAAGCAAACACGATGATTTTTCTCTTCTTCTTACCAGGATGATGATGGTGAACGACGTTGTAAAACAACAAGAACAAGAACAACGACAACGACAACTAAATTAGAACGGCCAATAATAATGGGTTTTCGCTTTCTTCGATTTTCAGGCTAAACTTTCTTTTTTTGGAGCAGAAATCTTTTTGATGTTTTTTTTTCTTGTGGCGAGTGCGTGAATCGCGAAATCCACAATTGAATCCGTGTGTGTGTGTGTGTGTGCAAAATCCGTTCCAAATGACCATCCATTCGAATGTTGTTGTTCGTTCGATCGTTCTTGGATCATTCGGATCGTTGATGATCAAGTGCCGATCCAGAACCACCAGACACGCCATTCGCCAAAATGATTATTTTTGTTTGAAATATTCAATTTCGTCGTCATCTTCGACGTTCTTGCTGTTATTGTTGTCGTTGTTGTTGTTGGTGTGCCAAAATGTTTTCTTCCAATCTGTCCAGTGCCAATTTGTGGAGATCCAAACCGAACTGGGCCGGATCAAAGGTGTACAAATGCGTAGCTATTTCAATAATCCGGCCATCGGTTTCATGGGAATACCATACGCTATGGCACCGATTGGTAGTCGACGTTTCAAGGTTGGTCCATTCACTTGTGTGGTTTTCCTTGATGCTCAATCAAAATCAAAATCAATCAATCAAATGATTTTCGGTTCATCCGTAATAGAAACCAATACCGCAACCAAAATGGTCACCAAAAACATTGATGGCTACCGCTTATCAATCTTGTTGTCCACAATTGGACATCAATGGTCTTCCCCATGGTGATGAGGATTGTCTTTATTTGAACGTGTTTGTACCATTGAAAAACATCGAACAGGTAGTGGGATAATTTTTTCGTTCGGGTTCGATTTCTAGCATCAATCTTATTTATCTTTTAAACAAACCAAACATCGTGTCGCGACGAACAGGATCAATTCTCCACTGGCGGCAAACGTTTACCGGTGATGGTCTATATTCAAGGTGAATCATTCGAGAATGGTGATGCAGCATTATACGGTGCTGAACATTTACTGGATTGGGATGTAATACTGGTAACATTCAATTATCGTCTGGGCATATTGGGATTCTTGAGCACCGATGATGAACATTCAACCGGAAATTGGGGCCTATATGATCAATTGTTGGTGTTGAAATGGATACATGATCATATTGAATCGTTCAGTGGTGACCCTAGTCAAGTGACCATCTTCGGCCAGGGTGCAGGAGCTTCATCCACCATTTTGCATTTGATTTCACCGTTAAGCACGGGCCTGTTCAATCGTGTGATCGCCCAAAGTGGTTCACCATTGTGTTCGTGGTCGATGGAGAACAATCCACAAATGGTCGCACTGGAACTAGGGCGCAAAATTGGCTGCCCAACCCGACAAGGCAATGGCGAATTGGTACGGTGTTTGAGAACCATCCAAGTGGCCAATTTGTTGAAAGCACAACAACAAGGGAAAATATTTGGCGAATATCCACATCAATTTGTGCCGGTTATTGAAGATGTGGGCGTGTTCAACGAACGTTTGGTACCGGAAGATCCTCGAGTGTTGATCAGCCAAGGACACTACAAACGGATACCGTTGGTGATGGGCTACAACCGAGATGAAACATCATTTCTATATCCTTGTAAGCATATCCGGTTTGCTTGGAGTTTTTTTTCGGGAATTTAATTTCAATTCAATTCAATTTTGAATTTTTTTTATTGCTGAAAGTGATTCTAAATCGTAAAATGTTCGCCGATTCTGGCAATATGCGTGCCTATTTGGAGGAGAAATTGCTACCACGTTTCATACGTGCTACCATTTTGGATGAAAATTCGCGAAATTATGATATAATCAAATCTAATGTGTTCAAATTTAAATCAACCTTGAAGGATAGTGAACGAGATATACAACAGAATATTCTGTTTAAATATTTTAATTTTTTGAACAGCAAAAACTACACCGATATGGCCAGCAGATTTGTTAATGTAAGTAGTGGTCGTCGTCGTTCTTGTCGTAATTTTCAAAAAAAAATTTGATTCGATTTTTTCTTAAACTTCGAATTCGAATGTTCGAATGTTACCACAGATGAGCACCGATGCACTTTATGGTTCTTGTATTGATGAAACATTGCGGTTGTATTCGGCGGCCACCACCACCACCAACACCATATCCACTAACATGCCTTCCTCTCAATCATCCTCGGGGATCAACCCGGATCCCGCCAATCGGATCAATTTCCTATTACCATTTGCCAACATAACCTATAAATATGTCTTTAGCTATCGTGGCCGAAATTCAATGCTGAATTTGATTATGAACGGCAACCATTTTAATTATTATCGTACATATACTGGTGAT
Organism: Amerodectes protonotaria; assembly: GCA_025882695.1. NCBI lineage: Eukaryota > Metazoa > Arthropoda > Arachnida > Sarcoptiformes > Proctophyllodidae > Amerodectes > Amerodectes protonotaria. The sequence continues at coordinate 3,761 of JAOZJS010000097.1, forward strand.
TTTATTTTCTCATCACCATCACCATCACCATCATCATCATTATCATCATCATTGATGTCCACCAATAATGATCTTGATTATTTGATGAATGCTGTTTGCCATGGTGATGAATTGTTTTATTTGTTTAGTTTGAAATTTTCCTCGAAAAAACCTCCGGATAATCGTGATCAATTGATACAGAACAGAATGCTACATTTGTGGACCGATTTTGCCAAACATGGGTCAGTGATATTGTTATTGATTATTACCTGGGATTTTACTTTCCCGCAAAATTTCAATCATCCTAACATTATTTGTTCTTTTACTTTTTCGTTTCGTTTTTCGCACATATTTCACATGGTTGGCCAAATACAGGTTTACACCGTATGCACCAAGTTTGGATACACCATTTTGGCCACCATTTACCAATCAGCGACCATTTACCTATTTGATCGAAGAGAAGCTTAACATTTTGGACAGGTATCGTGACTGGGCTACTCATTTTTGGATTCGTTATTTACCTGCAATCAGTTCTACAACCATTTCATCATCATCAGCATCTATTATACATAAGCCTAGTGTAAATACTGCCGGCGGTGGTGGTGCCGGTGGTTCCAATCATTGGCAGCCAACCACCACAATGAACCACAATTCGAAAAACAACTATCAGGATTTGAATTCATTATCCAAACTCCGAACATTTGCCTGGTCCATGTTGGCCCTATCCTTGATTCTGTTCTCATTTGTTATCATTTTGATGCTATTATTATTCTATCAAAGACGTAAGCAAAGCTTTTCGGCTGCTACAGCTGATCATCCTATACCAACCGGATATTCACCGGGGCATACAACACCGAAAACTTTGGCGCAAATTTTAGCTTCAAGACGGACTTCCATTTCTGGATTGTATTGATTGTTTTGTAAAAAAAATAATTTCCCAAAAAAAACAAGAGGTCTTATATACTAAAAAAAATGCGAAATATTTGATGACTTGAGTTCAAAATATGGCAACGATAGCATTGATGACTTGAGGTCAAACTGTTGTATCTGTCACAACGTTACTCATTATCTATTGCCTCTGAATCATCGTTACCATCATTGTAAATTTTCAGGTCTCATTTTTGTATAAAAGCATTTTCAGTTTTTTGTTAAAGTCATTCGTTTGTACGAAGTCAGTCAGCCAGCCAGCCAAACCAATCGGAGTGTTTTGAAGAAATAGAAACACTCACATCCAAACTATCATCACACACCAACACTATGGCATATGGCAAGATTTACATGGATTTGATTTTTGGCGCCAAAATTATTTAGAACAAATTCAAAAAAGTACAATTCATACACTGGTAAGTATGTCAGTCAAGTACTTTCAATGTGTAAAAAAAATCCCGAATAAGGGGGGAGTTCAACTTGTCTCTCACCTCTTTTGACTTTGACATGTGGCCTGGGATAGGCAGGCGGCCAGTAGTCAGCTCCGTGAGGTCGGGTCAAAAATTTCACTGGTTTCTCAAGAAAATCGACGGTTTGATTTTCGGCGCCAAAATTATTATGAACAAATTCAAAAAAGTGCGATTCATACACTGCAAGTATTTCAGTAAAGTACTTTCAAAGTATAAAAAATCCCAAAGGTTCAATTTCGCGGTTTGATTTTAGGCGCCAAAATTATTATGAACAAATTCAAAAAAGTACAATTCATACATTGCAAGTATTTCAGTAAAGTACTTTCAAAGTATAAAAAAATCGAAAATTTTTTTTCTTTGGTGTTTTACTATATCAGAGACAACAAATTCACACTATCGTGACACATTATTCCTACAACACTTTGCGCAGTTGTATTCGAGCGAGTTACCTGAACAACCTGAAAAACAAATGCATGAATAGGTGTAAATAGGTAGTTCCAGGTATTTTCGCAATTTGTGTTGTTTATCATGTTTTGATGTATTGTTTTCAGCTGAAAACTTTGTGATAAAAAAATACGTGTAATAATCACTATGATCGTGATCTAGTGGTAACGTAGTTGAACCAGAAAAAAATCATCATCCAACATGGCCAACACGGCATCCAACAAGAGCTTATTCTGGACTTACCTTCTACTATTCATTGGTGGATTTTTCGGTCTGCATCAAATCTATCTGGGACGATTCAGGCATGCATTCACACTTTGGATATCTTTCGGTGGATATTTTGGCCTCGGGTTGATCCGTGAACTATGGCGTATACCGGAATATGTGGCCGAAGTTAATGGTGAGGAAAAATACACGGAAAAATTGATTGACACCATGCGAAACAAACCAAAACCATCGTTTGGTTTGGTACGATATTTTGCCAGCATTGTTGTTGCCGATATTCTTGGCTATCTGGTCATGGGAGCCATACCGCATGAATTGTTTGGCGAAGATGGTACCAGCGATAATTTGATATCTAAAATTCTAATCACTTTACTGGTACCGTTCGCTTGTGCTTTTGGTGTACATTTGGTGGGAAACGTTGGCAGATATTCCGGCTCCATCAAATGGCCATTGATCGCTGCCTATTTGACCAGTCCGCTTTATTGGTTCAATATTAATTCAGTATTCATGACATCTTTGGCTGCACTCATAGCTTTTAGTAAATATTCATTGGAATGGCGACGAACACCATTGAAACCCACCCGGACAGCCAATCGTTGCTATCGTTATTCCTTGCTGCTATTCTGTATTATACTCTATCTTTCACTATGGACATCTTGGTTCTATTTCAATTGTAATGTAACCGATAAAAATGAAGAAACAATCAAATGTAGGGTGGCGTTGGGAAATTTTTTCAACAGTCCTGCATTGCTAGAATGTCGTAAGGTTTTGAAAAATCTTTGGGAATTCATCCGTTTCCATGGTATCATGGGATTATGGAAAGAAGTGATTGAATCATTGGATCCACAAGGTGAAAAGAATGCGTTGAAAATTTTAGAATTAAACGAAACCGCCACTCAAGATGATATTACATTGAATTATCGTAAATTGGCACGTATCTGGCATCCGGACAAACATACCAAATCCGAACAAAAGAAGCAAGCACAGGAAAAATTCATGGCAATCCAAGAGGCATATGAGCTGCTTTCCAAAATGAAACGAAAACGTTTAAAGAAACAATTTGTTTGAACCACCAAAAAATAAATAAGAATTTTATTTATTTAGCTCTTAAATTGTCTCCAAATATGTCAATAATTGATGTAAATGTTCGTTGCCTCCAAGGCGTTCCACTTCTTTGCGAACTTGTTCATTCAATTCTTTCATTACTTTCATGGTATATTCAAACGAGCCAAACGATTCAAGCTGGTTGACAGCGAATTTTTTCAATTCAACATTCGTGCTCCGTTGCTTGAGGATGTCTAGGGATAATGAAAAAATTGGGAAAAAAATTATTTGTGGCGACAATTCACTAAAAATCGATTCTGTTTCATACTTATCAAAGTTTTATCATTAGGACGAGTACGAATCCCATGGATGATCGGAAACGAGAACTTGCCTTCAGTCAAATCTTCGCAATAACTTTTGTTTTCTTCATACTGTTTTGATACGGATTTATGCAAATTTAAAAAAACAACAATTAAAAATATCAATATGATTATTTGTATTTACCGAAACTGATTTCAAATTAGCATAATCATCTCTAATTTGAAAATATGCTCCCAACAATGTGATTAGATGGCAAAAATCTCGTTTATCCTCGCTGAATAGTTGCATCAACTTAACGCCCAGACTGAAAAGTGCACCAGTTTTTCGTTGTATCATGCTCAGATATTCTTCTTCGGTCGGACAATCAAACGAATCTCTCCAATAAATGTCCATTCCTTGTCCACGATGCAATTCGATCACTTGTTCGGCGAAAATGGCAACCGATTCTGGTATGATTTCTGTTGGAAATTCCTTGATCATTTTGTTCAAGCTCAAAAAATAAACATAATTGGCTGAATTTATGGTTGATGCAATGCCAAAAATGCTATGAGAAACTGGTTTTCCTCTTCGCAATGTGGCATTATCTTCAATATCATCGATCCTTGAATATAACCAGAATCATTTGAGTAGAGTTTATCGAATAAACACATCTTTACAATAAACATACAATAGACTGGAATTATGAAGCATTTCAATAATGCTATTGATTATTTGGACTTTATCATCAGGAATCTGTAGCCAATGATTGAATGCCTGGGAAAAACAACAACAACAATATAAGATTAAAATTTAATTACGATTCGGATAAAAACCATATTACCTGAATCAACTTGGAACGGACTTGTTTCCCCGTACATTGAATTATATAATTATAAGGTTCAAGAATCTTGTATTTCGAAGCAGATATGAATGAAAAAATTTTTTGGTCAGATTTTCAAATAATAAAAATGGCTCAAAACAACCTTTTCTTCATCAACTTTGCTGAATGGTTTGGGTTCCATTTTTGGCAATTCTAATATCAGATAATCATCTGTAGTTAAGGTGTTTCCATTTAGAAAAAATGTAATCAAATGTAATCAAAAGTAAATTTGCAAAAAAAATGATAACGAAAAAAAATTCATCAATAACTCAATTCATAATTTGATTTAACTGTAAACCAAGTTTGATGTTTAAGAAAATTTCAATAACATTTCAACTTACCGGCAATGAAAATTTAAAAATTGGCATTTGAAATCCAGTCAAAGTGAAATCAACAATTTGAATGATTTCTTATTTGAAGCATTTGCCTGTTAGTCATGTTTTCTGTCAAAATAAAATGTGTTCAGACAACATGGGTGGAAATAGTACCTCACAGATGTTGTTGATTTGATTTGTGTTGACGTGTTGGATAACCACACCGAATGATGATCAATTAGATTTTTGATATTTATCGGTCTATTATTGCCCTGAAATCCGATCACGATTCCAGATTCAGCCAGATTGTCTACAATGAACCGTGTGTTAGCCTTTCATTCAAAAGCCAACAAAATTGCAACATCAAAAAACAATTGAAACAATCAATATTTTGAATTTGTTTTTAGCTGAAAATTGTTTTTAGTAATTAACTTCAATTATTTGGTTGTGAATATTTTTTTTTGTTCAATCATCAATTTTATTGAAACAATGGAATTTTTGAAAAGCGGTTGGAAAACGGTGGTTGGTGCACAACCTTCGGTGATGGATGAACAACCGAATGTTGCAGAAACGGTAAGTGATTGAATGAATTTTTAAAATTAACTTATTTGATAATCAATACTAATCATTACTAATCAATTAATAACTTGATAATCAAAAATATTGAAGGTGGAAAAATTGGTCGAACGTGTAGAGACATCGACATTACTGGAAGATAGACGAGATGCATGTCGAGCTTTAAAATCATTGTCTAAAACGTATCGACTTGAGGTTGGTACCAAAGCAATGGATCCACTAATATACGTCTTACAAAATGATTCCGATGACAACGAAATTGTCGCATTTGCATTGGAAACACTCAACAATATAATCGGTACCGATGAAGACATTAATTCCGATTCTGCAACAGATTTAAGCATACAATTCACCGAAATATTCATCAAACGTAAAGAAAATGTTCACCTTATAATTGATTTGTTGGCAGAGTTTGATTTCAAAATTCGATGGCCCACAATCAAATTGTTGTATAGCCTTTTGAGGAATAAACTCCGCGAATGTCAAGATTGTGTTTTGACCTATCCAATGGGTGTTTCTCGAATGATGGATCTTCTCCAAGATCCAAGAGAAGTGATCCGAAATGATGCTCTACTACTATTAGTTTATTTAACGAAAAACAACGCCAACATACAGAAAATCGTTGCATTTGAAAATGCTTTCGATCGAATCTTGGACATTGTTACATCAGAAGGTTGCAGTGATGGAGGTTCGTTGGTGATTTTTTTATTGTTTTTTTTGGAATTATCTTTGATTATCGCTTTGTCTTTCACACAGGAATCATCGTCGAAGATTGTTTGTCGATACTGTTAAATTTGTTGAAAACCAATACATCCAATCAGAATTTTTTCAAAGAAGGAAGCTACATCAATAGGTTGTTGCCTTTTCTTGATTTTTCCTTTGAAACAAGTTGGAATCCGCAAAAAATCAACAATTTACTTCTACTATTCAAAGTGATTCGATCATTGGTTTCGCCTAAAAATCCATTACAAGTGACCAGTGCTTGTCAAAAGGTTATGATGCAAAATGAAGTTTTACAAAAACTTTGCGCCATTCAAATGTCCAACGGACTTCCGGTGGAAATTTTGACCGAGGTTTGACCACGATTTCCAACGAAAAATGTTCTATTGTATTGTATTGTTGTTGTTTTTTTTGGTGTTTTTTGCAAAATCAGATCATTAATTGTGTGGCGGAAGTGATTCGTGGTAATCAAGCAAATCAAGATTATTTTAGCCGTGTGATGGCACCCACCGAACCACCAAAACCGGTCATCGTAATTTTGTTAATGTCCATGATCAATGAAAAACAGCCATTTGAATTGCGTTGCGCTGTTCTTTATTGTTTTCAATGTTTTCTTTATAAAAATGATTTGGGACAAGCACAAATCCTAGACACATTACTGCCTAAAGCCACTGATGGTATGGTTTTTTCTTGGTCTTTCTGTGGTTTTGGCCGTTTTTCAATTTTGGTCTTGTTTTCCCCCTCCCCCTAATGTAATCAGTACAAACAGAATCTGCTGGTCAAATATTATGTGGTGGATTTTTCAGCAAAGATCCACTTTCCAATTGGTTTGTGGCTGTTGCGCTTTCGTATACATTGCTGGGCAACAAAACACAAAAAGAACAATTGCTTCGTGTTCAATTGACCACCGATGATGTTAGTCCGCCAACTTCACTATTAGCGTATTTTTCCAATCTACTACAACAGGGTGGCCATCATCAACGGAGAGTTGGTCTTTTAATGTTGTTGTCAACTTGGCTTGTCAATTGTCCGGTGGTGGTGACCAATTTTCTTTCAATATCGACAAACATACCTTATCTTACCTCTCAGGTTGCTTTGAATGAAGCGGACGAAACCGAATTGATTATACAAGGCTTGTGCGCTTTCCTTCTTGGCCTGTGTATTTGCTACAATGATGATTCTGTGCCAAGTTTTACCAAGTAAATATCTGACAGCTGTGATGATTCGCTAATTCGATGTTTTCTGTTTTGAATTTATAAAAAAAAATAGGGAGGATCTGTGTCAAATTATCACCAATCGAGTGGGTAAAGAGAATTATATTGATAAATTGTCGATGATTGCCAAGAATGAAAAATATAGCCAAGCAATACAGAAGCCACAATTGTCGTTTGTGAAAGGAAGCGATCTATTGTTTGATTATGAATTTTGTAATCTGTTCAGAAGCCAAGAGAGCTCAATCCTAAAGATCATTCAGCCTTCTAATGATGGTAATAATCCTGAATTAAGCTTATCCAGCGAAGATCATAAACTTATGACCAAGTACAAAGAATTGATTCGACAACAAGATGAACAATTAACAGCGTTAAGAAAACAATTGGTCGAATTGAAGGGTCATAATGAGTATTTAACGCATCAATTAAACGAACAACATTCCATTATACAACAGCTTAGAGATCAGATTTCATTACTTAAAGCTCAAAAATCTGTCTACGATATATCGGCAGAGATTCCTAGTCCTGTGATTGAAGCCGTTGCTGCCAATGTTGTTTCAATGGAAAATGTTAATAATACCGGTCAACCATCATTGGCAAAGGAAGCACAATCCTATACCGCTGCTTTGGATGGTTTACAGCGAAATCCAGCGATTCCAGTCTTTACGAATCAAACGGACGATTCAAACAATGATAATTATGCATCTGTTAATGAAGTTCAACAAATTTCCGAACAAATGAACCAAATGCAGGTTCGTGATGAGCATATTGATGAAACTGGTGCGGCAAAAACAGACAACTCATCAACTAATCAACTAGATTATTTGATCAATGAGAATCGTCGATTGTTGGCCATAATTGATCAGTACAAGTATTGGGAACAAAATTATTATGCTTATTATCAGAATCAGCCTGGATCACTGTCAACCCAGGTGAATGTTTCCGATAGTGATATTTCTCGAACCGAACCGAACGAATTAAAGCAAGCAGATTCTACACAAGAATTGGAAAAACTAAAGGCCGAACTAGAATCCATCAAGAAAGAACAAGATGAACTATTAACGTTGGTTGGTGATCAAAATTTAAAACTACAATATTATGAACAAAAAGAATTTAAACATAATTCCCATGATAATAATAATGAATTGAATGTACGTGATGAACGATGTGGTTGAATCATTTCATAACTTTGCTTTTGTTTTAAATTTCCCACCATTTCCGTTTCCCCAACCCCCAGACTCCATACCATACCGATACGGATGCTCATATGTTGAACAATCATTTTATCTCTTCGAATGATTCAAATTCAAATCATCATCCGCAGCAGCCGCAACAACAACAACCGCCGAATAATCAATCAACCTTGTTGCCGTTCCAGGAAAACCATTATTCTTATCCATTACATTATAATGATGGTAATATGGTGGATGGTGATGGTGGTCGTGGTCTTGATGGTGGTGGTTCGGCGTCTGGACAACAAACAGCAATCATCAATAGTAGTGATAATAATATCAATATTAATGTCAATTCTGGACAAGAATTTTCGGCCGGAAAATTCTGAATTGTAGAATCAATATTAAAAAGATATTTATAAATATATATAGATTGTTAAAACGAGATTCTTTATCATTTTCGATTTTTTTTCGCCGCCTATATATTCGCCATTGAAAAGCGATGAAATAAAATTATATATGCTTCCCCTGAACCGAACCGAACCAAACGCGAAACGCGCGAATATATAACGAATCGAATTGAAACAATTTTCTCTCCCAAGGCTCGAAGCCAAAAACGTAACGAAACCGAAAAACACCATCAGACGCCTCTGGAGACACTCTCTCTCACTCCCAACCCCTCCCCCATTTCCCTTCGTTTGGCGGACAATTGACGATAGTTGTTGTTGTGTTTGGTTTGGCATTTGGCGCTCCGTTCCGTTAGGCCGTTTGGAGGCCCGTGAATCCAAATCGAAACGATAAAATCTAGCGCCAAGGCTAACACACAATACGACCAACCAACCAATTTTTTTGTTCAGAAGGATTCGTTTCATGGTAACGAATAATAATACGAATAAAAGAAGAAGAGCAGCTTCGGCGTGGATGTGAACGCGCATATGTCAAGTCTGCTTTGGCGGCCATTCGCGGAGTTCGAGGTAAACGGAACGGCTTCAAATTGGTTCGCTATGTTAGAGCGTGTGTGCGAGTATTGCGGGCTATATAAGCGGTTTCCCTTGCTTGAGGATACACACAGTGAAGAAATGAGAGTTCCAGAATTGATCGATTCTGGACAACAACAACAAGAAGAAGAAGAAGAAGAAGGAGAAAAGCACATACACTGGAACACTGTGGGAATTAGTTCCACAGTTATTCATATTAAGTTTATCATTGGATGGTGGTGTGTTGATTCTCGCGACCAACAACTTTCATTCGTTCGTTCGCTTTCCAGGGCCTTATTCTGACCATTCTTCTTCTTCTTCGTTATCAGTACCATGGTTCCAGATTGACAGATTCTTGTCCTTCGTTCATTTAGATATTCCTCTCGGTTGTGATTCTGGTAGCTCGAATAGATCGCGGTTTAGGATTGTGGGGTCTCGATATTTTCCAACAGCAACAACAACAAACGAATCATGTTCCATCTTCGACAATCATCATCATCATTGCCATCCGCGTCGTTCAAGCAACTGTTGTTGGAAGATGATGGTCCATCATTGGACACCACCATCTGTCAGTTAGTTTGCCTCATTGATGATGATCATTGATGATCGCCACAATTGAAACGCTCGTCGCTCGTCAATCATCGAATTCGTCCAAAGAAGGTTGTGATTCTTCTTCTTCTTCTGCTTCTTCAAAATCTTATTCCTATTTCTTCAATGATAATCTCAATTGTCTGGGCTTAAAAATAAATCCTGTTATAATCATCATCATCATACATTTCCGGTTGGAATCGCAAACCAAGTGATTACATGATTGAATTAATCAAAAGTAGAACAAGAAATTTTCCATCGAAAAAAACCAGTCTCCGTTGGGGAGATTGTTGTTAGAGGATTCTTGGGCCAGCCAGCCAGCCAGCCAGAATCCGGCTCGGGATTGTCATCCGAAGATCCAGATCCGAAATCGTAGCCGACAATCAATCAAAAAAAAACAATCGTCTCGCCAAATTTCAGTCCACGACATTCTCTTCAACGTTCTCTTTCTCCCTCTCACATTCTCTATCAAGCAATAAACCAGAATATCATCCCACCCCGCAAATAATAATCATCCAAAATGACCATCAATATTGCTGGAGTATTCTCGGTGGTCATTTTCTACATAATCATTTTGATCGTTGGAATATGGGCCGGAAGAAAGAAAAAAACCGGCGGTGAAGGTGAAGAATTCGAAACAGAAGAGGTGATGCTGGCTGGCCGTAACATCGGCATCTTTGTCGGTATCTTCACCATGACAGGTACGGTTATTGTGCGGGGGAGATTGGTGTTGATCATGATCATATCTTTGGTTTCTCCCCCCCTAAAACAGCAACCTGGGTAGGCGGTGGATACATCAACGGTACAGCGGAAGCATTGTTCAGTTCCGGCATAATCTGGTGCCAGGCTCCATTTGGTTATGCTTTTAGTTTGATTGTTGGCGGATTCTTTTTCGCCACCAAAATGCGTGAACAAGGCTACGTGACAATGTTGGATCCATTCCAAGAGGTGCTTGGATCTCGTATGGGCGGCTTGCTATTTTTGCCCGCACTTTGCGGGGAGATATTCTGGTCAGCGGCCATATTGGCAGCATTGGGAGCCACCGTTAGCGTTATTGTGGATATTGATAATAATACATCGATCATATTATCGGCGGCCATAGCATTGATCTATACATTATTTGGTGGATTGTATTCGGTTGCGTACACCGATGTTATCCAATTGTTTTGCATATTCATTGGCCTGGTAAAAATATTTTTTTCCGAAGTTGTTTCGAAGCTTCCAAAATGATTCCAAAAATCGAATCTTTCTCTCTCTTTCTCGTTTGCTTTGCGTTGTTTCCAACAGTGGTTATGCATACCGTTCAGTATCCAACATCCGGCAGTGAAAAGTATGTCCACCGAACACAATGATTGGTTTGGTGAGCTGCACAGCTATCAGCTTGCCCAATACATGGACCTGTTCCTGTTGCTGATATTGGGCGGTGTACCATGGCAAGTGTATTTCCAGCGTGTACTATCCTCCAAATCCGGTACCAAAGCTAAAATGTTGTCCTATGTGGCTGCTTTTGGTTGTATCATAATGGCCATTCCACCGATGATCATTGGGGCGGTGGCCAGAGTTACAGGTATGATGATGATTTGAATCTGTATTCCGTATCCGTATCTTTTCTTGAAACACTTGCTTGCTTGAACACCAGCTTGGAACGAGACCGATTTCAAAGGACCAGTACCATTGGACAAGGATCATCAATCATTGGTATTGCCATTGGTGTTACAATATTTGACACCACCGTTTGTATCGTTTTTTGGTTTGGGTGCTGTCAGCGCTGCTGTCATGTCTTCATCCGATTCATCATTGTTGAGCGCTAGCTCCATGTTTGCCAGAAATGTTTACAAGTTGATGATCAGGCAAAATGTAAGTGATCCCCCTGCTCCGGTTTCCGGTCTACAGTTTCTAATTCTATTCTGTTTGTTTGCTTGTTTGTCTGTTTGTTTGTTCCTGGACACCATCAGGCATCGGAACATGAAGTGATCATGGTGATGAAGATCTCGATCATTGTGGTTGGATGTGTGGCCACCACCATGGCCATCACTGTTAAATCCATTTATGGATTGTGGTATCTTTCTTCAGGTATGTTGTAGGAACGTTCAGGTTATTCTTATTCTTATTCTTTTTCCTGGTAATACCAACCAACCTTACCACCACCATCTGATCTTTGTTGTTGTTCAGACTTGGTCTACGTAATACTGTTTCCGCAATTGGTATGCGTGGTATACTACAAAGAATATTGCAATACGTACGGTTCGTTGGCCGCCTACATTATCGGATTCTTGTTGCGTGCGTTGGGAGGCGAAGACATCTTGAATCTGCCACCGTTCATCAAATATCCATATTACAATGAAATCGATGGACAATTGTTCCCGTTCCGGACATTCGCAATGTTGATGAGTTTTCTGACATTGATATTGGTTTCGCACGCCTCCAAACGTGTGTTCGAATCCGGATATTTGCCCGCACATTTTGATATATTCCATTGTGTAATCAACATTCCTGATGATGTACATGTGGTACAGGAACCGAATGAAGAGATGACCGTTTTGAGCGCATCACAAGTGTTCTATTATCAAACATCCGAGATCAACGGACGTGTGAATCAAGCTTTGGACACCAGCGATGATGATCAAAACCAGGGAATGACCAGCGATGCTGGCCAGCAAAAACGGAATCATGTTGATCGATCAGCAGCCGCATCCGCATCATCATCAGCCGCCGGTAACAACAACAACAACAACGACAAGAATTCTGGAGAACGATTGATACGCGAAAGGAAGACGATCAACCACCACCAGAAGCTTCAGAAGAATCAAGTGGAAAACAGCAACAACAACATCCACCATAACCACACCAATAACATCGGCAACAACAAGCCAATCAGGCAACAATCGATCACTTGTGGTAAACAATTCAAACAGATGCCCAATATTGAATCGGTTAATCCGGGCCAGGTGATTATCACCAAGCTTTGAATGATCCTGAATTCTGTTTCCGGTTCGGTCGCAATACGTCTCATCAATATTCTCTCTCTCCTGTTATCGTTATCGTTTCCAATCAATCAAGGTTCTCCACCAACAATTTATTTTTTAGACGATCCAAATTATTTTTTTTTATAAACCGGAAGTCGCCCCCCTCTTCCTCTTGCTTCTCATTTGGAAGATTGTTTTGTTTTGTTTGGTGATATAATTTGCTTTTCGATCGATATAATTTGCTTACGCAAAATAATGGTTGTGAATCTTCTTCTGAGTTTATTTATTAGCGCGAATCGTTTTTGTGTGTTGTGTTCTTATTTTCATCGAAAATTCTCTATTTGGAATTTTATTTATTTTATGAAACGCCCGATTGTCCGACAGACACACGCCCACACACACATACAAATTGTGTCCGAAAAAGTGAGAGAGACATCCCCATAGTAATATGTTGGCTTCAGCGAAAGCCTATGAACTTTGACATTTCCCGTCTGTCTCTCTCTCTCTCTCTCTCTCTCTCTCTTGCTTATCCTTTTAGATTCTTCTATTCTCTCTCGTTCTCTTTATCAGAAAATTCCCGAACAATTTTTAGACGAATGTTGTCCATTCAATTTTTTTTTCTGTTGTTGTTGTTGCGAAGAAAAACAATTTCAAATATTCAAATTCTAATATTCTAATTCGAGAAAACCAATGGTTGTGATTGTACACATTGATGACGATGATCGTTGTGCGCGCTTTGTTGGTGGTGGTGATGGTCATCGTCGAACAAAACCAAATTTATAAAAAAAAAATCAAAATCCACCACCAAAATGGAACAAATGGTTGTGAATCCCAAATACTCTCATCTCCTCTCTTTATCTTTCTCTCTCTTTTGAATCTTTCCAGAAAACATATCCTAAACAAAACACAAAAAAAAACATAAGAAAGAAACTAAATTTGTTTAATTCTCTTGAAAATTAGCACTGCTATTCCTGTTGTCATTGTTGTTTTTGGAAGTTTTATCAAAATAAAGAATTATTTAAAGAATTTGCTTATACGTGCGCTATGATGAAATGATCGCGAAATTTCGAAAGAATTCGAATTTCGGCCAGTTTAAGATGACGTTTCATTGAGATGGCGCCACTTTCTCCTCTCTGTGCCGCACGAGCGTATTGCGCAAACTCACAAAGGAAGGTTTTTTCATCCGCTATATAAAAATACTGTACATTTCTCTGTGTTGGCTCATTTTTACTGAAAATTTGTTGTTGTCAAAAACTGTAAACTGTTTTGTGAAATATTTTGATTGTGGTGAAAACTTAACCGTATTTTTACCCGTTCAAACAAATTATCATACTTTACTTTTTTTGTTGAGAAAATCTTCTACTGAATTGAATCTTATTCTTAATTCACATCGGAAAATGAGTACTACTACTAGTGGTTTCATGTCTTCATTGGATCGGCGACTGTAAGCGATGATGTTTTTCTAGAAAATTCCATTTGCTAAAATTTGCTAATATTTTCTTTGCCAAAAATTTTGATCGCATTTCACAGCGATCCAGTGGTCAAGACCCATTTGAAAAAAGTCTATTCCACATTGACCATTTCATTGTTGACCGCCGCCATTGGTTCATATGTCCATCTGTACACCAACATTTATTATTACATTGTAATTATTGTTGATTAGCCATATTATTTTTTTTTGGAACAACACCTCTTAACACCTTATTTTTATTGTGTGTGTGTCTAAAATAGGGCGGATTCATCAACTTTATCTTGATGACTGGTCTTATCATCGCATTATATTCCACACCGGATAATGGAAAGAATACCAACAAACGTCTTGGATATTTGCTTGGATTCTCATTCCTGTCTGGTCTTAATTTGGGACCATTGATCGAAATGGCATTGTTCATCGATTCGAGCATATTGCCAACAGCTTTTATCGGTACCGCAATAATATTTGGTTGTTTCACATTGAGTTCGATTTTTGGAGACCGGCGTCAAACTTTATATCTGGGCGGTTTCCTATTATCCGGTCTAACATTGTTGACCTACATGGCATTGTTCAATATGTTTTTCGGTTCATATTTTCTGTACAAGGTACCTAATTACTATGATTTCATAATGATATTTTTTCTTTCATTTCCATAGTTGATTAATCAATCTTTTGTTCATTTTTGTTTTCTGCTAGGCTCATTTCTATCTTGGATTTGCCATCATGTGCGCATTTGTTGTCTACGATACCGCATTGATCATCGAAAAACGACAACGCGGTGATTCCGATTATATTGGGTAATGATGGATATTAGATATTGGCTATTGTTTTGTGATTTTTGATCTAATTTTTCTTAACTCAATTCAACCCTACCAGGCATTCGATATTGTTGTTCATCGACATGATCAGCATATTCCGTTATATCTTGATTATTCTTTCGGAAAAAGAAAGCAATCGCAAGAAGAAGCGTAACTGAAACAACGCGCTTAATTCCGATGAGGGGAGTGGGGGGAGGTCAACATTCAGGTTGAGTGCTTTGCTGATTTTTCCTTGTTATTGTTGTTTGCAAACACATAAAAAAATAATCCCGAAAATGCGCTTCTCAAAATTTATGGAAAACCATCTTGCAACTTGATTTTTTTTTTCATTTTGTTTGTCTTATTTTGTGTGTGAGTGTGGATTAATAAAACTTTGTTTCTTAACACCACCCACCACACACGCCCCACATTCATGTGTTTCAATAATAAATTAGTAATCGATATTGTCGATTATTAGCAAAAACAAAAAAAAAATAAAAGAAGTGTTTTCGCAATCATAAAAATATCAATCAGCACACTTACACACAGACAGATATTCTGATATTTGGAAATATTATACGTTTGTAAAACTATTGGACAAATTTCTATCAATAATACTTAATAACCACCATTGATGATGATGGTAAATAAATGTTTAGTTTTCCAATGCAAATTGATGTGGATGACGACGATCACCACCACAACCTTACCATTCCATCTTCATCAACATCTGGTTGCTGAGAAGTACTCGATACACCATCCACCATGGTAACATCTACCATCAATCTTCGAAAATTTTTTCTGGGCATTATGATGATTATATGGAATTGCTGGTTTTTAAACAAATTGGTTGGTTAGACTTACATTTCGATGGTGAACACACTGTATTTTTTTTTGTGTGTTATGTGACGTTGTAAAAATACAAGCGTTTTTCGCTGCTTTCCATTTAAATTTTTTTTTGCTGTGTTTTCGCCAACAATAATCGAAAAAAATATCAAGACACAAGACTTCACTTCGAAAAGGGGCAGCATTGATGGTTGTGCTGCTGCTGATGTTGTAGTGGTAGTGATGGCAGCAAAAGTCGATTCATCCAAAACGCGCGCATGCGCACACTAAACACTCGAGTATAAACAGACAGACAGACAGACAGACAAACACACACTCCGATACGCGTCGTGTGTGTGTCTGTTGTGCTGGTTTACCTTCCTTTTTGCTGGTCGTGTCTTGTGTATGTGTTGTTGTTGTTTTTTTTTTATATTTTGGTTGTAATCACACCACCACCAACAAATACCATATTTTTTTTGTTGGTTTTGAGTCGTTGGTTTTTGTTGTTGTGGTGTGTTGGTGTGTGTTTTGTAATATATTTTTTTCTTCAATTGAAGAAGAAGAAGAAGAATTTGGTTGGTTCAGTTTTACTGGATTTTTTACTGATTATCACAACCATTATCTTCATCTTCATCATGATCGAACAAGATGCCAGATCGTTGGTGCATTAGTGTGTGATTTTTTGTGTGATTGTGTGTGTGTATGGTGATGATCAACACAAACAAACAATAAATAAATCAAGTTCACTCGTTTCTTTCTCAAGTTTGTACCACAAACATCCTGAAATTAATATTCGGATTCGTGAAAGTGGTTGGTGAGTGAAGTTGTATTGTTTTTGGTTTGGTGCACTGCATGGTGGTGTGTATTGGCCGTGGCCGTTTTTTTGTTATCCACCAGAGCTTTTTGCAAAGCGCACACCAAAGCCATTGTTATTATTGTTTCTTTTTGTTGTTGTAATTTTAATGTTGTTGTTGTTGTTGGAATCGTTTTCGAAAACATTCAAATAGTTAGCGCAGACTGACTTTCGGATATATTGTTGACACACAGACTCAAGAACAGAGCGAAAACCAAAGAAATTCCTGGATCATAGACTTGAACTTGCGAGAGAAAAAGAAAGAAAAAAACAAGAAAAAAAATGGATCAAGTTTTCCCAGAGAACGATGATTGGTCCAATTCGTTGCCCAAGTTTTCACCATACGAACAAGAATGTATTGATTATATTGATACATTGCCAAATGGTGAAATTGAATGTGAAAATGAAAAATTGAATTATGAAAGAAAATTATGGACATATTTTCAAAGCTCTGCAATGGCCATTGCTCAATTATATTCTCGAGGTTTGTTTTTGGATGATGATGATGATGTAATTAGTGTGAAATGAAATCGAAATCTTTTCCACCGCAGATAATTTATCAACAGCCCATAATGTTTGGAATACGTTTCAACAAGCCTCAACCAATGTTACTGGTCTGTACAAGGAGAGTGCAGAGAATCATAAGAAAAATTATGATATTTATCATCAAAATGGTTACCATAAAAGAACCAAAGAGATTGTTAGCTGGATCAAAAAGAAAAAGAATCTGATCAGGCGTGATGAATTATTAGGATTTTTAAGCGGCCATAATCCAACTTATCTACATAATAATTGTTATTATCATAGATTTGGTCGAAATTCGCGATCAAATCGTGGTTTGAATAATAATTTGATCAATAGTGAAGAACGTTATCCGCAAAATTCTCGGAATAACCACAACAATAATCGATTCATTTTTGGTGATACTTCCAAACAACAAATTGAAATTGATGATTTGTCATTGAATAATAACAATGACAATAATAATGAAACCAATCTAGATACATTCAAGGAAGCACTTGTTTCAAGTAAGTTTGATTGATCAAAAAATTTTGATTTTTTTCCACTAATTCTATGTCTTTTGTTATCGAACCCTCACCATAGACATTAAAAATTCTGCTGTTTGCATCGGCGGCAATACGGCCAACAAACGTAACAGCAATAGCATTATCAATAATAATAATATTAATCAATTGAATGATGATTTGAACGAGTTCGTTAATCAACAATTCAATCGACATGTTGAATCCAGAAAACGAACAACCCCATCAATGGACATTTGTATGGATTCATCCAACCAGAATAAGCGAACTAGATTTTGTTGAATTAACACACCGACACATAGACACCAACACCAACATACACACCAAAACCAGCCAACTCTAATCCATTAAACCACTTTTTTTGTGTAAAATTTAAAACAGTGTTCCATTATTAGTACTATAATAGTAGTTTCACATAGCGAATTATGCGGGGGGCAGAAGGGGTTGAAACTTTTATTTCAATCGTTTTCTCAGAATTTCTTTCTGTTTTTCTGTTTCAAAATTTCAAAGCTTAGTTCTATTCTTGTATCTTGTATCTTGTATCTGAGGAAGAGAAAACATTTTGTAATTTGTTTTAGCAATTAATCCGATTTCAAAACATTCATTCATGTAGAGATGATAAATCCCGGCAATGAACATCGAACACACCCACCCACACGCCCACAATATTTGAACAAACAAGATGTAATCAACTTAACACCCCCGAATATACAAAAAAAAATTAACTAATGTAAAACATCAATAATATCATTAATTTTTACGTTGTTTGGCTATCGTGTATTAGATTGAAATTTTGTTAAATATTCGCAAAATACCACTTTTTGTTGATATTTTTGTAAAGAAAAAAAATTTAAAATTTAAAACCATTTTTTTTCTTTTTTGGCGTAAATCATAATAATAATAATAAAAAACATTCATTCATTTCGGAAACAACGGAACCGGAATATATCTTCAATGTCCTCTATGAATATCCAATCTGATTGATTTCGTTAACATTGTTATCCATCACCGGTATCTGGAACATGTTCGGATTCATCGACATTCGTTGATGTACTCGTTTCAATTCTTCCAATTTTTTCCGTTTGAAGAATCCGTACTGTTCAAAAAAATCGAATCACAGAATTAAGACTCCAGAATCTACCAAATAAATATATGATGAGGTTACTTTGCACAAAATGATGGTGGTCAACAGAATGATCAGTATGCCCAAACCGGCGCTACCAAATATGATCGTGTTCTTGGAACGGGGACTCTCCTCTGAATCCTGTTTGTAGAACACGAATAATGGTTTGGCCGAATCTAATAGTTTTTTGGATTCAAAAAATGTATCATTTGTTAGTAATTTGAATGATGTTTCCAAATAAGCTTGGCGATAGTTGATTTTAGGCGAAATCCTCGACGAAATCCATGAAAGTGTGATATCAAAGTTTTTGGGCTGTGTTCCGCTTTTGAAACGATCCAATTTACATTGAAATCTGGTGCAGCCACCAGGATCCTGGGCACATTCCTGTAGGAACAACAATACAAAAAAAATTCACAAATCAGTACGGGATTCGAACCGGATTCAAACAGTTCAACCATTTGTAGAGTATTGTTGATCAAAGAATAGTTGGAAGCTTTTTCCATTCCATGTTTGATTTTGTTGCATCGATATTGGAATGGTTGTTCCATTTCGATCATCCACGGTACTTCGAATTCAATGTAGGTACCATCAATATTGCTTGGTCCAGACTTTTCCACAACGATCGAAATCGGTATCAAAACCTTGTGAACAAAATTTGTAAAATTATAATGATTCTCCAGACGCATGTTCATGGTGAATTTGGCCTCTTTGACGATGGTCACATTCCGGGAGAATCGAAGCTGACTACCATGATCAATTTGGCTGCTGGTTTTCACTTCTAAATCAAAGTACAAAAATCTACTTTCAATGGATTGTGTATCAAGACGAAGAATGAGCTTTTCTGTTTGATTGCGGACCATTATTTTCTTAATTTCACACTTGTAACCATTTTCGGCGTCCATCGAAACACATCTTGAAGAATCAGATCCGGGAATCAGAGCCAAATGAATCGGATCAATCAACACCATCATCAATGTATTGATGGATGCTTCTCCATGATTGGTCAATGTAGCTTTGATATCGATCGAGCCATATTGGCCTTCAACGATGCTTTTGTCGATTGAGTTCGATCCGTATTTTAAATCCACCAGCAAGATGATTCGAGAAACGCATATCTGCGAAGCACAACCATGATCGAAGAAGATCTCATTGTAGATGTTCAACAGGTTGGCCACCGGACAATGTGAACAAAAATCATCGTATCTGGGTGTTTGCATTTCAACAGTTAGTTGTACTTCAATCGGTGTGATCACATCGAAGATTTCCTCTTTTTCTTTCAGCTCGACCAAGAATGTTGATTGAGAATCGTTGATTCTGGAACAATACCTATTATGTTTTGTTCGGATTGTTCGATTCTGTGGATCAGTGATAACACGTTTCTCTTTCAGGTCAAGATTACGATCCGGCACGGTTAGTTGAACATTGAAACTAAGCTCATGTTCGGAAAATTTGTACAAATAAGAATTCAGATAGATACAGTAGGCCACACGAAAACACGAACGACGACGATCAGGACATTGAGTGATTGATTGAGGATTGGAAAAATTGATTCCTTTCGGTTGGAATTGAATCGAAGCATTTATGGTTATGATTGGTGATGTTCTCAATATGAATGTTTTGTCGGTCATCAAAGATCCGATCACTAAATCATGGTATCCGTTCGAATCAAAGTCGGTCCTAGTCCACAGATTATAACCAAAACCGTGGACTTGGTTCTGCGAGATGCTTGCAGCTTCTATTCTCTAAGGGAAATCGGAATTTATCTCCTCGTTTTCTTGGTTAGTTGATGGAATTACCTTGATGTTGGCCATGTTCAAACCATGTTTCGATCCATAATAGATGTACAACGCGCCATAACTGGATCGATCATTGTTCTCTTCAAACGGAGCGCTGATAATCACATCTAACATCACATAAAAGGCGATCAGAATAATCAGAAGACTTTCAAAGATCAGTGACCAGTTACTACCATTGAAACGATCAAGATTGATATCCACCCAGGTCATGGTGGTGCCGAATCTGGATCCCGGTTTTTTATTGGGCGACATAATGATCTCCATTTGATAATCATGTCCAGCTATCCTTTGTTTGACATTCTTGAACAAATACACCCGACCAATCTCTTTCTGTTTCGGACCGGTCGAATAGAACGGAGCACCGACGAATATTTCGCTATTATCATCGTTTTCAATGTCCACCACCATCAATGATGAGCCGAAATATTCGCCAACAGTATCGTTTCGGCTGTACAAAGTCAAAATTATATAATAAGTGTTGGGATCGATCACTTCCACTTTTCCCCAGAATTTTTCGAATTTTGGTGTTGCGGCCAAAATGGCCACCGAACCATGATATGGAAAATAATCAACACTGTATCCAGTATAGGAATTGGTATGCGATTTAGGTCTTGGTTCCAAACGGATCTTGCTGGTGATCAAATCATGGACGAAGCACAAACCTCCGCTGAAATCCTTGAATCCGGGCAAACCAAACACCAGTTGATCATTTTTCTAGAGCAAGAGAGAGAAAATGGAGAGAGAAAAAAATTTTGTGAAATCCAACCACCAATCTCAATGTGGGTGTGTGTGGGAGTGGGAGTGTGGATACATGATCATAGCTTGAAGAGAATCCAAACAGATTATGAGATTCATATGGTCGATTATATTTGACCAGAACGTCTAGTGGATATTTATAAATGATCGGCGTGGATTCCGCTGTTCGGTTCATATCCAAAAAGAAACATATTCCTTCGGGTGTTTTATCCGGTCCCACCCAATTGGGCGCGCATATCAACAAATGTTTTTGGGTCAACATCATATTCATGCCGAACAATGATTTGTTGGTGGATTTATATTGAATGTTGGTTTCGTGGATCAAATCTACAACAACAACAAGAAGTCAAAAAATCAAGTCAGATCAAGTGGATGGATGGATGGATGTACCCCGGTGCACCGGATACGGAATCGCGTACCATTCTCATTGATTTGGATCGGTTCACATCCGGATCCGGAACCACCACCATGTAATTTGCATTCAAACACTGCACCATGGATGAACGAATCATTGAATTGGAAATTGGGCGAACCTATGAAAATTCTATTGAAATCCAAAGCGACCAGAATCACAATCAAACAAACACCAACAACAATGAAGATTCGATTCGATTACTTTGGATCAACGTGGTGATCATGGTTGATGGCAGCCACCAAAGAGCTGAATATTGGAGCATTCGGTTCACCCACACCATCGCCGCCGCCATGATCATCATCCTGAAAACGATGGTCATGGTCTGGTTTGATTTGTACAATCAATGGAAAACGAAAATCAATGTTGAATGGTTCGTGGTGCACAGAACAACAACAGCGGAAATTTTGAACGACGATCTCAACGATTATTATTGTGATCAGGATGATGTTGGTGGTGGTAACCTGGACAAGCATAATGATGATGATAATGAGGATGATGATGATCGGAATTGATGAGTCAAGAATCAAGAATTTGACCAGAACAAAATGAAATCATTGGCCGTTGTGGTGTTTTGGATGAAACCGGCGGCATGAATCTCGAAGAGCCATGAAGAAGAACAACAAACAAACGAATAACAAAACCTACAACTAACTAACTAACTGAATTAGTTAGTTGTAGGCTTCAACCATCAATGTTCGTCGATGATCGTTGATGATTATGATGTGTGTTTTGTGTGTGTGTGTGTTTCCTCCCGACCGCGTTTCCTGTGTGTGTCCTCTCTCCTCTTGCGCTTGGGATGTCTCCTCTCTCCCTCTCTCGATTCGATCTCCTATCTGTTGATTTCGTCGAGGCGAATTTAAATGTTTAACCTTTTTGGACAAAAAAAAACAACAACAACAACAACAACAGCAACAAGTGTATAATAAATTCGAAATGTCGCGAAAACAATTGGCATCTCTCTCTCGCACATACACACATGGAAATATCAATAGGTATACCACCGGTGGTGTTGGAATTTCAACAACAATCGAATCGAATCGATTCGGATCGAACAAAGAGCTGAATAGGTTTAATTTTTTATTTTATTTTATTTTATTTTTTTCGGGATTTAAAAACCACCATTCCATTCACCAAGATCGACTACGGCCGATCGAACAACAACAACAAAAAACAGAAAACCAATAGAAAATGAATTCATTTCAATTTAGAGAAATTTACCCGACCAATTGGCATCTATGGTTGTTTATCGTATATGTTTTCCTTTACATTTTTCAAGGTTTGCTCATCAAGCTTTCGTTGAAAGTGGACGCCAAATCGAATGCCAATTATTACAATTATAATACCGAAAGTGCCGTATTCATAACGGAACTATTGAAACTATTCATATCCTCGGCTATCTATTTCAAACATAGCCAATTCAAAACGTTTTGGCGCGATCTAGCCCGTACCAAGTGGTTGATTGTCCTGTATTTTGTCCCGTCCATCCTGTATTGTATTTATAACAATCTGACCTATGTGAATCTAACGAATTATGATCCTACTACCTATTATATCCTATTACAATTTCGTATTGTCATAACGGGGCTTTTGTTTCAGATTTTGTTCAAAAAATATCTAACCAAATTACAATGGTGTTCAATGATACTGTTGACCGTTGGATGTATTTTCAAACAGATTCCAAGCTTTCAATGGTCCACGCTGACGCCCCGATCGTTTGGTGGCCATTTTTTACTAATCATTGTGCAGGTATTCGTCTTTTGTTTTTTGGTTGGCGGAACACTTTCACTCATTTCGGTACGATTCTCTCTCTCCGCAAAGATATTCCTATCATGTTTTGCCGGCGTTTACACTGAATATTTGCTTAAATCTCAACCGGAACAAGATAATGTACACATCATGTTGCAGAACATTCTAATGTACATGGATTCCTTATTGTGTATGATGATCATATTCCTGATCAAAGATCATCAACTCAACCTGGCCAACATGTTCGATGTGCGAATATTTCAAAGTTTTTGGATCATCATGATCATTTTCAACAATGCCCTATGTGGTCTGGCCACTAGTTTGTTCCTGAAAAATTTCAATTCTATCATGAAATCCTATGCATCCGGCATAGAATTAATATTGACCGCATTAATTTCCTATGAATTGTTCAACACGGCCATCGATCTATTCACGCTGGTGTCCATTTTGATCGTTTCGTATGCGACGTATTTATACGCCCGAAAGCCAATGATTGAATGTAAGCCACACCTAAAGCAGCAACAGCAGCAGCACTTAAGCTTGACCAACAGCAACAACAACAATTGTAACAACAATAATAAGCTCCACCATCACCAGTATGAAAAAATTAGCATTACATGATAATAATAGAAAGATAAGTGGGATTGGAAAAAGAAGGAGGAGGAGGCGTTTGAGGCCAATGTGGGTTATAATCATTATTATCTTCGTTATTTTATTAAAAAAAATTTGAATTGAATTGAATTGAAACAAACGACAACGACAACAACGGCGACGACGACAACAACAACAGTTTCACAACAACACAACATGCATGCACGAACGCGCGCGCGCTAGCTCACGCTCCCGCACATTGTTCTCCTCCTCTTTTGTTTTACTACTAGCAGTAACGTTCTTGATGAACACACCATCGGGGTAGTGGTGGTGGTTATTTTTTTTTGTTTGTGGCCACACACAAAAAGAAGAGAAGAAGACGAAGAAGAAAAAGTGGGATGGTGAGCAGACAAAAGCAAATCGTCACTGTTCACCATACAAAATCTGATCAGAGGAAGCCATTTTTGTAGTTGGCCGCACCCACCACAGCTCAAGTGAACATATTTGTTGGGGAGCGTTCTTCATCCAACTTTCATTGTGCTATTGTTGATGTGCGAGTGTGTGGCGTGTGTTTTTCGCCATTGCCTTCGTTTTTGGCTGTGTTTGTGTGCTGGTGTGTGTGTGTGTGTCTTCTCTTATTATTTTATACAGCAACAACGACGACGACCACCAAAAAAAAAATAGCAAAGTGTAAATGGCGGTAATACAACCTCCCTGACCGAGTAACACACCGCCCCCGATGACCAGCCTGAAAAGTTTGGAGCCAAGCTTCCACCATTGAACAACCATTGAACAACACCAACCCACGTCCCTTTTTTTCCAAGCCAGGCCAGAGGCATTCTCAGGTGGAGTTTCCGTTGTGTATGTTTCTGTGTGTGGTGTGTGTGTGGATGTGCTATGCTGTGTGTGGCGTGTCTAATGGTGTGTGCGTATTCTTGCCATTGATATTTGATGATTTTTTTCCCAGCTACCGTTTTGTTGTTGTACTTTCCAATTGAATTGAATTGAATTGAATGAATTATGTGCGCGGCTTGAAGATATATTTTCGACTAATAATGGGTATCATCATCATCATCGCAATCATCTTGAGATAGTGGATTAGATTCTTCTTATTCCATCAACATCATCGTCTTCCCATATTTGTTGGTCGGTACCAGAATGTTTGTTGGTGTGGTTATCAGTGGAAAACACAGCCCAAAAACGACAGTATAATGCATGAAATAGCAGCAGATGAAGAAGGCGAATATATCATCCACAACCACCACCAGAAAAAAAAGGGAAGAAACATTCCTCTTTTGCGCCGCCACCGTTGTTGTTGAATGCTGACTCTTCTCTCTACTCTCTCCTCTTTTTCTCTGCTCTTCTCTGTTCAATGTGCGTCTGAGTGTGTGTCTTCTAATTTTTTCTCTCTGTCTATCCACATTTGAAGCAGCAGCCCACAATGTGTATTGCTCTACTCAAATCTCTTGAAATGTGAAAACACACACCTATTATAACCGATATTCTAAGCCAATTGTTTCCTCCTCGCCACCGCCTACTACTATTTGGAACACATCCTTTCGGCGTGCTGGCTTGTGTGTAGTGGCTGTGTATGTGGTGTGTGGTCAACAATATATTTTTTTTATATTTTAGTTCTTCCTCCTCCTTTTTCTTCTTCTTTTCTTCTCATCTTCTTCTCATCTACTAACTATCTACCACAACATAGCAACACAAGGCACAAATGATGAAGATTTGACAATTTCAATCGAGACAGAAAATTAAAAAAAAAATCAAACCAACAAACAAAAAAAACCAATTTTTTTTGTTTGGCCAAAAAAAGATGAGCGCCGCCAATACTCAGTCGAATAATACAGCACATCGGAATATATTCGGCCAAGAGAATCAGGTTAGAGACCAAACAAAAACAAAAAAATAATTTAAAGAAGGATTGCGCCGAATTGGAATGACCGACGACCGATTGACCAAATGACCAAATGGGACGACGATCAAACACGGGAAAAAAACTTGTTGTAAATTTTCGGCGTGTAAAATTCAAATTATCTCATTATTATTTTTTCCACCATGATTAGGTTAATAGTGTAGCAGTTTCGGCAAATTTGAAAGGTGGTAGCCAAGCGGTTACAAATCAAACACAGATATTGACTCAAGCAGCTAATGCCAACGCGGGCTTATACAGTATACTACAGCCACAGATTCAGATAGACGGACAAGAGGCTATTTTTTTACCTGGTGGCCAACAAGCCATACAGATCACCAGTAATCATCATCATCAACATCATCAATTATTATCATCACCAAATCATCATCAAACGGTTGTTCGACAGGGAACCACGGCGTCACAGGCCCAGCAACAACAACAACAACAATCAGGCCAAGTTTTCCTACAGAGTATTGGTAACGCTGTTTTAAGTAACGGACAACAAGTTACCGTTAGACCTGGCAACATGGTACAAGCATTACAATTGCCCACCATACAGCAAACTATTCCAGTACAATCAATATCCACCAATCAAAGTGGTCAAACAATTTTACAAACACTTCAGATACCCATACAAGCATTGCAATCGTTGGGCGCCAACGTACAGCCACAACAGATTGCAGCACAAGTCATGCCTCAATTACAACAGGTGAATGAGAAAACTTGATGATATCATTGAATTTTTTTCCCTAACTGATCCCTGTTCCTATGGTTACAGGTTCAGATGACACCCATCCAAGTTTCTCAAGCTTCAGCTCAGGCAGCTATCAAACAGGAGCCAACGGATAGTGCCACACAAATAACTGTAAATAATTTCAAATGAAACCTGCTGTTTGTTTTGGAACAATTTCTAATTTGTTTGTGTTTATATATTTTCAGAATAATAACAGTATGACGAATGCTTCGTCGGGACAAGCCGTCCTAGCTAATATTACGCTTCCAAATGGTCAAATCGGGCAGATTATATCTGCTGCGCCGACTGTTTGGCCCCCCAATCAATTAAATCTTCAAGGTAAACTAAATCTAATTGTCAAGAATAATTAATTCAACGAATTTCACTCGTTTTTCAGAATTATTGAACGGAATCAGAGGGCAGAACATAGTACAGGTTCAGAATATGCCCGGTGTTCAAGGATTGCAAACCATCCAGCTACAAGGTGGTAATATATTGAGCGCAGCAAATGGTCAAGTTGGTCCATTGAGTCCGGTACAGGCCATCCAGCTAGCTAATAATGGTCAAATGATTCAACAACTTCAACCAGACCCCAATGAGCCAGGCAAATGGCAATTGGTTGCTACGCCCAATTTGCAAATTCAAAATGCTCTGCAAGCAAGTTTTGGCCATCCAGATCTGAATCATGCCAACAATGATGGTCAATCACCAAGAAAGTTACGTAGAGTTGCTTGTACTTGTCCGAATTGTAGAGATGGTGAGGGACGTAATAGTGATACGAAAAAGAAACAACATATTTGCCATATACAAGGTTGTGGAAAAGTGTATGGGAAAACATCACATTTAAGAGCTCATCTAAGGTGGCATACTGGTGAGAGGCCATTCGTTTGTAATTGGTTGTTCTGTGGTAAACGGTTCACCAGATCCGATGAACTGCAGCGACATCGTCGTACTCATACAGGTAGAATAAATTTTAATTTTCTTAATTTTTACATTTCGGAAAAAAATTATTTTTAGGAGAAAAACGATTCCAATGTGCTGAATGCATGAAACGTTTCATGCGAAGTGATCATCTTTCCAAACATTTGAAAACTCATCAAGCCCGAAGAATGGCTCAACAAGTTCAACAGGTAACAATGCAGCAAATGAAACAACATCAACAGCAGCAGCAACAACAACATCAACATCATCAAAATTCACAAACACAGCCATTAACGAATCTTGAAGAGAATAATCCATTGATTATAGTACAGAATGAGATTACATTGAATAATACTGAACATGTTGAAATCAAAACCGAAATGAATAGCAATGTTACTTGATATTATTTATTATATAATATGCGAAAATCCTAAAAAATGTTTGTGTGAGAAATGCCACCAAAATGCCTTCCAAAATTTATCTATATTTTTCTGATGAAAATGGATTCCTTTTCTTTATATTAATGTCTACTCGCTATTTTTGAGAAAATCTTCAAGAAGATCTTCAATTATTTTACACATCAACACACACACACACACACACATTTATACATAGTTCATCAATTGAATATATTTTCAAAATATTTTCCAAAACAATTTCCCACTTATCACACACATCATCAATCTTCTTCTTCTTCTTATAAATATGATATATTTTCATCATCATTGTGTGCATTGTGCGGAACTTGTATGAATTTTTTTTTATATTAACGTTTTTTTGCTACCTCCCCCCACACACACTGAACCAAAAGAGCAAAAAAAAGCATGTGTTTTTTCTTATTATTATTATTATTAAGAATTATTTTTCTAACAAAAACCGGAAATTGAATGAAATGAAAATAAAACGTTAAATTTTTCTCAGAGAAGCATGAAACCAAACAAAAAAAACGTTTAACAAAAAATTATTTTCCCGCAGCGAATTTTTGAAATTGTTGTGTGAAAAAAACGAGCAATAGATGGCGCTACTGTTTTTGCAATGAGCTTGAGTCACACAACGAACGACGAACAACATCGCACGATCACAAGATCACCAAAAAAAAAATTTCCTGAGAGATCGCGTTTGATGATGATGTTATAGCGAACGAAATGGGTTATGATAGAAATCGATTCATCAATGGTGAAGTGGATGAAGAATTGATCTGTCCAATCTGTTCATCGGTTCTTGAGGATCCACTTCAAGTATGATTGTGTGATTTTTTTACCAAACAAAAAATGATAATCATTGATAAACTTTGTTCCCTTTTTTCGTTTTTGTTGTTAGGCTCCAACTTGTGAACATGCTTTTTGTTCCACTTGTATCAAAGTATGGTCAAAAGCTTTATTAGTTTTATATTAGGTATACCGGAAAGTTCTGTCCGTTTTTTAATGAAACAAAGGAGCTGGAGCGGACAGAACTTTCCGGTATACCTAATACCATATGATAATATGATGCATGTTTTTCTCGATTCCAGGAATGGCTCACCATCAAGAAAACCTGCCCGATCGATCGACAATCGTTGAGTTTGAACGAACTGAAACCTGCGCCCAGAATCCTTCGAAACTTATTGTCTCGTTTGAGCATAATCTGTGATAATGTTCAGTTTGGATGTCAAGAAACGATCAAACTTGAAACATTGGCCTTGCATCGGACAGAATGTGAATTCAATCCTAAACGACCAGTTCCGTGCGATAAGGGGTGCGGATCGATCATCACCAAGGATGAAATTCAGGTTTGATTTTCTTGTTTTTTGAAAAAATTAATCTAATCAATTTAACCTGTTGTCATTTCATGCCAGAATCATAATTGCATCAAAGAATTGCGCAACTACATTGATAAAGAAACGAAAAAATTGGAACAAAAATATGATGAATTACGAGAAAACATGAATTCAATCCTGGAATGTGTTACACAATTATTGCCGGGAAGTTTCAATGATACAAACATTGCCAACATAGCTGGAGCATTGTTGGCACCGAAACGAATCCTAAGTTGGTGTTATACATTGCCCAGGGCACGTGTTTTAAGATGGGGCGGTTTGATAAGCACACCGGACACCACCATACAAGGATCGGTGAAAAAATCCCTAATGGAATCTGGCTGTCCATTGACCACCGTGAATGAATTGATGGAAAATTCTCATGAAAGAAAATGGCCACCAGGATTGAGCACGTTGGAGATCCGACAGATGAATCGACAATTGTTTGATAATTATGTTTGCCGAAAGATACCCGGGCATCAGGCTGTGGTGGTGATCAGTGGCGAAAATCAACACATGAACGATGACATGATTTTGGAGCCTGGTTTGATCATGATCTTTGCCCATGGTATAGAATTGATGGAATCCAATTTTACCGGATAGGATGCGTTCCCCCTCTATTTTTATTTTGGCACATTTGTTTCACACAATCTTGCAACCAGCATCATCAATTCTGAGAGTAAAATACAATGTTATTGAATGATGATGATGATGATCCATCATCAAAATCAAAAGCAAAAAAAAAATTTTCGATCCAGGAATCCACCCCGGATCCAAGAATCCATAATGGATCCCATCCTGGAACTCGCACGCTTGACTGATTCCAAATAATTTGTGTTTGGTTTGGAATTCTTTCCGAAAACGAATTCTCTGGTCCCAAAATCCAATATAATTTTCCCCTCTATATATATTGAATCTTTAATAATATTGTATTCCGGAGCCAAAAACAAAGCAAAAACGAAGAAAAATCAAACAATGTCTTTTTCTTGCTTGCTTGTTTTCTTGTTTTTTTTTTCCGCCACTTATAATATTCGGGGGCCATTTGGTGGTGGTGGTGAATGTGCATGCATGTCTTTGACGCGCACGGGGTTGAAGTTGCTGACAACCTCGACGAAGAAGCGAGAGCAAGCGAGCAAGGACGACGACGACAACGCCTAAAACAAAGGTGTTCGTTTTTTTACCGCAAAGCGACACACGGTGTCGCTCAAATCGCAGCGCTGCTAAATTTTTATTACAATGCGCTCGGCCATTCTATTTCGAACGTTTTTTTTTCGTTTTTTTTGCGTTTGGCGTTTTGGTGTGTGCTCGCTCGCTTGCCAGCAAAGCAAATCCTGTGTGGTTCATGCGTGTGCGCGCTGTGAAGTTGTACATCAAACACACACCAACACCAACATATTATCATCCAACAACATCGCCCAACGACGAAGACGACGACGACGAGCACAAGGACCAAGCCTGCATTATCATCCGATGGCAAGCAAAAAAAAAAGTTGTTTGCTGAGTTTCGCTCTCCGGCTGGCTATATAGCTGGCTCTTTTGCTTGTGCACCACAATCTCCTTTGTGTGTGTGGTGAGTATGCTTTTAGATGGTTGGCTGGCTGGCTGGCTCTCTATTTTTTGCTACGACGTAATTTACGAGGTTCTTCTTTGGCTAAAGCCATTATTTCTCTTCTTCTTCTTGGTCGTCATCTTCAACTTCAACATCAACATCCCACGAACAAAAAAAAACTCGTCATTTTACCACCAAAGTGCGCATGCTGTGACTCTCTCTCTCTCTACAACTGCATTGTGGAGATTGCATGCTGGTGTATTTGTGTGGTGAGTGTATGCGCACAACGAAAAGATTAAAATAATAATAAAATACGACCTCGCCAATATAGCAAACAGCAGCAGCAGCTCGATCTATCTTCATTTTTCTGCTCAAAGTTTTTTTTTTGGCTTTTCGCTGCTGCTCTGCTGCCACAGTGTGGTGCGCTCCAGTCGTCCAATCGCCAATCGATCCGCGCAGCGCATACCAACAACAATATCAAATGTTGTAAACGCTCAACGAAGAAACGAAAAGAAAAAACGAAAAACCCCGAAGAGAACAAGTCTCCAAGAGTTACCTTTCCAGATATTTTCTCGTTTTTTTCTGCTCGCACACACACACAATTCGTCGTTATTTTTCGCCCAAGCAACAACAACAACAAAAAGCAAGCAAGCAACGTTCAGCTGCATCCGTAACGAAAAACGAAGACTTGCAGTGTGTGCCAATTTTTTTTTCGTGTATATGTTGTGTGTGTTTCCTTCGTTTCTTTTTGTTTCGTATCTGTGTGCAGTGTGTCGCCACTTGGAGATTTATATTCGCGTTTTTTTCCAGCTTTTTTTTCGTATTTCAATCTTATTAGTGTATGTGTGTGATGTGCGTTTGTCTTGTTCAATTATTGAATTGCCCGCCACAAACAAGCCAATCAAACTAAGAGTTGAAGAAGGAAAAGGAAAAGAACAACAACTTTTGTTTTTGTTTTCAAAAAAAATTCAAACAAACCGAAAAAAAACTTGTGGCCCTTTTTTCTTCCAATTGTGTTAAATGTGTTTGGAAAAAAGTTTAAAATTATTGTTTGAACGATTCCCTTCATCATCATCATCATTTTATTCAACTTTTCTCATTGATTTTTGTCTCACTTCATAATAACTACCACAATCAATCACGGTAAGAAATTATCCAAAAAAAATTGATTGATTTTATTGTTGTTTATTTTATTAATTCGATTCTTAATTTTGCACACATTAGAAATAATAATAATAAATCATTCGACAATCGGTTTAGATTGTATGAAATGTAATTTTAAAACAAAGAATCATCATATCGCTGCTAATAAATTCAAATGCAATTCATAATCAAACACGATATTTTTTGTTTTATCTTTTTTTTGTGAAATTAGATGCTAAAAAGGCCATTCGATGAATGTGATTCAACCGAACAACCATCATCATCATCAGAAAACGGTTCATCTCAACCAAGTTCAGCAGATCAGAATGATCAGCCACCGCCACCACCACTTCCATCATCATCATCACCGACATCTGATATATCGGAACCGGCCACTAAGCTGATCAAAATTGAATTAATTAATGAATCCAATATTTATTTGGATAAATGTATCCAAGTGGATTCTTCCAACGTTGATGACAATGATAATGATAAAATTTTAGTCACAACAATTGAATCAAATATTGACGAGTCGAAGTCGAATACCAATGATGAAATTAATGATGACCAAAACGACGACGATGATGATGATGACAACGATGATTCAGATTACATTGATGAAGAAGACGAAGATGATGATGAAAGTGATGAGGAAGATAATGATTCCAACTGTCAAATTGATATAACAACAACACAAGAAGAGGAGGAGTGTGTACTAAAGACAGAATGTGAAAATGAGAATAGAATCGATGATGATGGAGAACATGATGCTAATGACAATGGTGAATCAAAAGTCGCTTCCATCACCCTCAACACCACTAATAGTTCATCATCTGATCATACCAACATTGAACCGGATTCTAATGAATATACCGATCATCATCAACATGATTGCCCGACACAAGTCGATGATGAAAATGATGCAAGCACCGAACTGGAATACAATGATGAAACGAGTAGCAGCTCAAGTAGTGGTGTTTTGTCCATAGCAAACTCATTAGAAGATAATACTAATACATCATCATCGACAGGATCTTCAGACAGTGGTGGTGGTGGTAGTGGTGATATCCGAAATCATCAACCATTGAGGGGTTTATTGAAGGTTGCCGGAAGGAAACCGAAACTAAAAAAGAAAGTTATATTCAACAATGTGACAGTTTTCTATTTTAAAAGATCACAAGGTTTCACCTGTGTTCCTAGTCAAGGTGGTTCAACATTGGGAATGGAAAATACTCATAGTTTTTTGAAAAGGTTCACATTGGAAACCCATGCAGAGGAACGTAAACGTGCGCACAGGGAAATATTAAGCCGAAGGAAACGTTTCGATGGAAGCAATAAACAATCATCAACATCAGAATCTGAGGATGAATCCTATGATGAATTCAGTGATCTGAGCGATGTGGATCTGGAGAATGATACTTGTTATTTTTTGCAACCAGTGC
Organism: Amerodectes protonotaria; assembly: GCA_025882695.1. Classification (NCBI taxonomy): domain Eukaryota; kingdom Metazoa; phylum Arthropoda; class Arachnida; order Sarcoptiformes; family Proctophyllodidae; genus Amerodectes; species Amerodectes protonotaria. The sequence continues at coordinate 37,474 of JAOZJS010000097.1, forward strand.
CCATCAAACAACGTCGTGCGCTATTACGAGCTTCCGGTGTGCGTAAAATTGAAACAACCGAAAAAGAAGAATGTAGAGATATACGAATGTCCCGAGAATTTTGTGGATGCGATTGTCGGGTTTATTGTAATCCAGAAGTTTGTTCATGTCATCTGGCCGGAATCAAATGCCAAGTTGATCGAATGTCGTTTCCTTGTGGCTGTACACGGGATGGCTGTGGCAATTCAAACGGAAGGATCGAATTCAATCCAATTCGAGTTCAATCACATTTCATTCAAACCATCATGAGATTAGAAATGGAGAAAAAGAAACAGGTAAGGTCTTTTGGCTCATGATGGATATTTAGATTAATTTCGTGAAATTTGAATATTTCGCAAATTTTAAATTGATTTAAAAAAAATTTCACCATTCTTAATAGAATCCGCATCAAATTGAAATGAATCACCATCACCTCCATCATCATCCGAAAGAGACTGGTCAACACAGCTATCCTTCATCAACCACCACCACAACAACAACATCACCGAATAATTTGATTTTGACCAATTGTGATCAAAATTCATCGGAATGCAACCATATTCTGCAACAACAATCACCGTCGCCGCACAACAACATTCATAACAATAATAATATTTATATGTCTCCAATAGCAACGACCGCAGCACCGATGCACCAAATGCATTATGTTGATGAACAGCCACCACCATCTTCTGCTGTTCATCATATGGTTTTAAGTGATAGTAACAATAGCAATAATTATATGAATCCTCAAAATTGTTCATTACCGCCGATCTTCCAGAATACTTACAATAATCCACCAGATGATAATAGTTCATATTCGGAAAATTCTGATTATACCAGTGATGATTTTGATGATGAATTTTGTAATGAAAAATCATCCAACAATGAACCACCAACATCTCAACCACAACAACAACATCCTGTTGTCTATCATTCATCATCATCGCATCAAAATTACGCACAACCGTCGGAAATGTTGCACAACATGTCCTCAACAACGACGATGGCCAATAATAATACATCGACCGCTATATTACCTCCATTTCCAACAATCAGTTGTGATTTGTTAGCTGCCAATGCCAATGATTTCAACAATCAACAACAGAATTGCCATTCACCATACCAAAACTCGAACCACCACCATCATCATCATCATCCACATTTAAATTCATATGAATCATATCCGTCCATTCCTGGTGATAATCCTGCTCCCATGACACCATCTTCATCATCGACCACAGCCACCACCACATTATATTCATTTGATACCGCCAATAATGTTTCATATAATTATGATCAATTTTCGGCTTCCAACAATCCAAATGAAAATATTGATATGGTCGATTGTCATCAGCAGCCGCAGGAAAATCAACAATATCTTGATTTGAGTCTATCGATTGCATCTTCATCTTCGGCAGAAACATTACTATCTGCTGCAAATAATAATAGTGATGAAAACAAAACATTGGAACCGGTTGTATTCGACCATATTCCGACGACTACTGCACAGAATTTTTATTCAATCAATGATGATGGACAGAATGTTCTATGTTCACCTTCGTACAATAATCATCATCATCACCATTATGAGAACGTTTCCAAATTGCAAACATATTGTTCCAATGAACCGGTCAATACAAATGTTGAAACAATAACTTCAGCGATTGATGAAGAGGATGATGGAAGTGGTGAGGCCGGCGGCGGAGGTAGTAACAGCAATAGCAGCAGCAGCAGCAGCAACGACGACGAACAATCGCATCAATTGCTTTCATCAAGCGATAATTTCGGGGAAATTATCAAGAAAAGCATCGTAGAATCTGTTACTGCCTGATGATGATGACGATTATTTCTCATTGATTTGAATCATAAATTTATTTTTTTACATAATATAATCAGAGTTGATCGATCAATGGATGTTCATTTTGTTTTTTTTCTGTTTTGAATATTCTGAGAAAAATCTTTAGGTTTTTTTTTGATGAAATTCTTGTAAATAAGTTTTTATTATTTTGTTCTCTTGTTCTTGTTTCTTTTACCTACGATCATGTGTGTAAGTTTGTAAACAAATCAATAGAATATTGTATTTATTAATATGTTTTGAATTTTCGATTGTGAAAAGAAAAAACAAAATGAAATGAAATGCCGAAAACAAAAAAAATAACGTACCATTTCTCGTCAATGCTGATTGATTCTCGGGTATTGAAATTATGTCGGGACACTATGATTTTGTTTTATCGTATCATGCTTATAGATTGAATTTCGTTTATAATTATTGATTGATGAATTGTTGGTTTATTGTGTCGCTCTTAGCTCTCTCGTCGTTCGTTCTCGCTATCTCTCGCTCATTTTCTTTCGCTTGTTCATTTCAACAAAGCGCGCGGCACCAATCCAACACCACACACACACACACTTACAAATGGCAGATGGCAAAATGCGTGTGTGTATGTTGTTGTTGTGTGGTGCTGTGATGTTGTGTTTTGCAGATATCTTTCTCCCATGTTTAAACTATAGTCTTTCCACGCTGATAGCTCCTCCTCTCCATTTAAGCCAATGGTGCACAACCATTTCGACCTGTTCAGTCTATTTATTCTCAGTGTGCTGTGCCAATAGCGTTTGGCGTTTGGTTGGGTTGTAAGTGTGTGTGTATGTGTGTGTGTGCAGTTTCCATTTAGATTTCTTTACATGATCAAGAAATCAAAAAAAACACAGCGTTCATGATCCTTGTTCGCGGTGTGTGTGTGTGTTTGTCTCACAGTGTTTCGTGTTTCGAGGTTTCGCTTGGTTCCTTCAATCTTATTTTCCTGTAAATAATATTCTTTTGTTTTTTTTTGTCTGTAGATAAATTTTATTCTCGCAAAAAATCCCACTTATTTATGATATGTCCTAACAATTGATTTGCCGCTGGTTTTGCAATATTGTTGCCATAAATTTTGTACAAATTAGATGATGTTTTTTGATTTGGCATTCAATTTTCAATCATTGGATATTGATCATTTTCGATCAGTTAAAATCATTGTTGGTATGAAACAGCGATAGCAACAAAAATTATTTAATTAAGTGAATTTCGAAAATGAGCGAGTACATTAACCACAGTGAAACAAAAAATAATGATATCAACAAAATCAAATCTACCAGAATGTAACGTATTTCGATTGTAATTTGATTTCTTTAGATTCAATTCCAATGTTTTTCCACTCCATCAGGATTAATAACAATAATCATGCACCAGATTCATCCGATTCAGATTTAACCTCAACAAACAGCAATGTCCGAATCGATATCAAATCTAATTGTGTGAATAATTTCATGAGCTCAGATCTGTCTTTAGCATCCGATATAGTGATAGAAGCTACACCTTTCGACAATTTTGTGTTGCCATCTTGTATGCCCAACGGTACAAATCATTCGATGACTGATCAGAAAACGGGCAATAACATTGATCATTTGATAAATGGCCAACAAAACCATAACGAAAACAAATCCAATAATCCAAAAGAATTTGGAAAGTTTCGAATATTGAAAGAATATACATCCAACAATGATCATGACCTGAAGAATACGAAAGATAATTCAAGCTATTTGAAATTAAATGGATCGACCCAATTAAATGGTTCATATGATGGCATCAGTAATGGCGTCAGTAATGAAGTTGATATTCTTGCGACCGATAACGATACCATAGTTGCGACCGATAATATTGTTGAAAACGGTAAAGAGCCAGCAAAACGTCGAGGAAAACCAAAAAAACAGACTGCCAAGAAGAAAATCAACAATAATAACAATCAAAATAATAATAGTAAAGATGACCCAGGTGGTGTTGAAAATTTTGATGCTTCCAACGAAAACGAATTCCAGACTCGTAGAAGAAGCAAACGTTTACGGAATTTGGAAAAAAACAACCCAACAGAAAATGATTCCTCGCAATCATCTTCGCAAACGTCCAAAAATTCCACGGCAGAGAAATCTGTCGTTGTGAATGGTGATAACCATACGAATGCAAATGAAAATCCATCCCATCCTAAAAGTAAGAGTAATAAGAAAAATAAGTCTAAGCATAAATCGAAGACAAAAGATAATAAAAACAGCAAAAAACATGAAGCAAAATCAAAAGCTAAACATAAATCGCAAAAATCTGAACACAAAAAACATAATAATAACAATAATAATAAATCTCATTCGTCGAAAGAAAATAATTTTACACTGCCTCAAGAGCCTTCTACACTCTCCAAAGATTCAACAACTATCAATGATATTGATAACGACAATGAGGATGATTCTACATCTAAACCGGAAAAAGTTAAATCAAGATGGCGTCGTAATTCCGAATTAGAGAACACAACAGTGTCTAGCTCATCAGTTTCGTCTCCTAAAAACGAGAACGATTCATCGTCCAAAAACCACCATCAAGTGCTTCAGGATTGTACCAATGAAAAATCCAACACCAACGAAAAATTGCCTAATTATGTTGAGATTGAGGATAACCAATTTCTTTTTGAAAAGTATGTTCATAACCGAATCGATCTTCACGATAATTAACGATTGCCTATTTTGATTTAGGAAAAAATGTAAATCGAAAAAAGAAACGAAGAAAATGGTTTGCGATTGCATCCTGACCAAAGAAGAAAGAAACAAAGGTCTGATGGGTTGTGGAGAAGATTGTCTCAATCGAATGCTCATGATTGAATGGTTTGTTTTGTTTTTGGATTTTGTGATTTTCGAATTTTCTATTGAATCTGATTCCGTTTTTTCCATAGTGGTTCAAGATGTACGCTTGAAGAACATTGTTCCAATAAGCGCTTTCAAAAAGTAAGCAAATTTGATTCGATTTTGACCTTCTTTTAACCCATAAAACGTAAATTTTTGCTTTGCAGAAACAAAATTGTAAAGTAAAACCATTCAAAACCGAGAAAAAAGGCTGGGGATTGATGGCCTCGGAAGCGATACCACCGTAAGAAATTCTATGTAACAAATAGTACAATTGGTGGAAATTCATTTTTTTTGTATCTGATAGGGACACATTTATCATGGAATATGTTGGCGAAGTCATTGATCCATTTATGTTCCATAAAAGAGTGGAAAAGTATTCAAAGGCAAAGATCGAACATTATTATTTTATGGCATTAAAATCAGATGAAATCATCGATGCCACAACTAAGGGGAATATAACCAGATTTATAAATCATAGTTGCGAACCAAACGCCATGACACAAAAAGTAAAGATTTTGCAATTGTATTTAGAACCAATTTTTTTTAAATTCATACTAATCTTTTACAGTGGACAGTCAATGGAGAGCTTCGTATTGGTTTTTTCTCCATAAAACCAATCAATCCTGGAGAAGAGATCACTTTTGATTATCAATTTCAAAGATATGGGTTCGTCTTTTCAGTAGTGATCCCATAGGTTTTCGATATTTAATTTTGCGTTTGCGTTTTATCAGTAAAAAAGCTCAAAGATGTTATTGCGAGACAAAGAGCTGTCGAGGTTATATTGGTACCAGCGAAAATGCAAACATCCTGACGGATGGTTCGAAAATACCAAAAAAGGTTCCAAAAACTGACGCAGAAGAAGAGGAAGATGAAATTATGGAAGAAGAGGACTTTCTGGAAGATCTTGCGGTATGTTTCTCTATCGGCGCAATTAAATGCTTCAAATATCTAAAGAAAATTACGTTTTTTTTTTGTTTTTAGCTGGAAGAAGAAATCGATATGCTGGCCGAAAACGGTGGTTTACGAAATCGTCAACAAATTCTGGTTGTTTCACGTTTGATGCTAAGAGCGGAAAGATGTGAACTACGAATCCAATTAATCGATATCATAATGGGTACGGTGGAGTTAGCCTATCTTCGATTATTTCTTGATTACCATGGCTTGCAAATAATCTGGGGTTGGATGATTGAAGCCGATGATGTTGATCTAAAAGCACGATTGTTGGAACTTTTGGAAATATTGCCGATACCCAATAAAACCATGCTGGTCAGTAGTAAAGTATGGCAAGTGGTTGAACGTTGGGCAGCAGTGGATAGTTTAGAAAGTCAACAATATCTTCACCTCAACGATGATGCTATGAGCAAGGATAGTAAAGATGAAAAAGATAAAAATATAAAGAATGAAAAAGAATCAGAAACAGATAAAGATAAACCCAGCCCGGAAGCTATCAAAACGGAACCGATTGAAGAAAATGAAACGATAGAAGTTGATAAGAGTGACGGGAAAAAGCTCACCAAATCCGAACCACCAACACTGGAAAAGGATTCATCCAATCAAAAAGCGGAAACTGTGAATGGTGGTGAGAAAAAAACCACCGAACAATTGGCGGCCAAGTTGTCCGGGAAAATTGTTATTAAAACTAAATCCAAGACGAACATCAATGAGAATGGATCGCAAACAAATGCGAACGCTAAGAATAAAAACAATGTTACCATTGGATTTTTGGCTCAAAAATTGCTCACTCATTGGAAAGATTTGAAAGAAGTTTTCACGATACCCAGATTGGAACGGCAAAAACGTCGGGATGATGAAGCGGAAGCAGATCGAAGAGCTAAAGAAGAAGAGGAACGACGAGCTCAAGGTTTGCCGATCAACTATGATGAAAAACGATCGATTAGTCATAAAAACTATGCCATCGCCGGAATATTGGGCAAGAATCGGGAAACTTATAGGAGTTTTTCATCAAGAATCGCTTTCAGACGCAACAGTCATAATAATAATAATTCATCAAGTTCATTGAATAGTAACAATAATTTCATGTTGAACAATAACAATTCCAATCTAAGTTCAACATCACCAGCAAAGATTTCCAAAGAGGATTTCCGGAAACGTTTCGAAATGAATCTACAATATTCTGAAATGGTAAAACAATATAAAGAACAGTTATCGATTTACCAGAATCATATGGCGCAACAGTTTTTCAACATTGCCACAATGCATCAGAATAGTAGTAATAATAATAATGATGGCAATAAGGCTGCTACCCCTGTACCTCCTACTGTTCCTTTCCATGAATTGTATCGTCAGTATTCAAATGAATTGACCAACGACAATGGTGGTGGTGGTGGTAATGTCAAAATGCCCGTACAACAATATGTTGCACCATTGGCTACAATCAATCAATTTACGGATCAACAATTGGTGCAAACATCTTATACAGAACAATTCAACAGCACAAATTTAACATCAATAGGGGAACAACATTCCGACATGGTCACCGTTAGCAATGATTTCAATGAATTGGATTATATGGATGTGGATTTCAAAGATTTGGTTCCAGAATATCAAAGTCCATTGGTGGTGCTTTCAGAGAATGATTCTTGTTTTCAAAACGATTCAACACTATCACCATATGCTATTGATAATGTTGATTTTAGTCAGATCAAATTCGAAAGCGACAATTGTATTGAAAGTATGGAAAAGAAAATGTTTGATGAAATGTATCCACCGGCCGGAATATTCTATGTGACCAAAAAGGGTAGAACGTATTTTGTTTCGTTGCCCAAAGATGATTCTACACAAGGCGGTATCGTTGTGAAAGAGAATCTAACCGAACCATTACCGTTGTCGTTCACCCAGAAGAAACCTAATGATCGATTATTATCGACCATTTGTGATTGGAAATGTTCACAGGTGGATGGCCATCATTATTATTATAACAAACGGAAACAAATCAAACAATGGCATCCGCCACAAGACAATCAAATCGATAACTATATCAATGATGATGATCAACCAATGGACACGTTATGTGATTTCAGTCATGCATCCACCTGTAGCTCACCACTATCCATCAGTCATGTGGGTAGCCATAGAAAAGAGCAAAGCTATAGGAAAAAGAAACGAAACAAAGAACAGTTTAGGAATAAAATCTCTCAGTTTGTGGTGAAATGTTTGAACCCATATATGAAAAGTTCCTGTAGGAAGGCCAAGATAACCAATAGTGATGATTTTAAAAATTTAGCACGAAAGGTATGGTGATTTGGTGATTCGAAGTGATTGAAATTTGATTAATATGATTCCTCCTCCTCCCCCTCCCCCGATAGCTTACGCATACGATTGTTGGCAAAGAAATGAAACAATGCAAACATATTGAAGATTTAGCCTATACCGAATCGGTTAAGATCAAGACCAAAGAATATGTTAAACGATATATGTCTAGGTTTGGATCGATCTATCGGAAAGAATCATCCAGAGAGAAATCTATTTCACCACCATTATGATTTTTTTTTTGGATAATGATGGACATTGGTGGACCCCACATGGTTAAGGATGATGGTGGGATTTTTTTTGTCGGTCTTTTGAAAACATTTGGAAATTTTATTGTAAAAATGCTTTTGATTTAGATACACCCACCCACCACGCATCCTATTTTTTATTTATGAATTATTCTTTCTCTCTCCCTCAGTTGAATGTGATATACAAAAACCTAAACACGTTTTGATTGAAAAGTGACATACACACACAACACAAAAACGCACGCATACCGTCTCATGAAAGAATTTTATAAAAAGAATTTTCGATCATCATCATAATCATCATAATAAATAATTAATATAATTATTGTATTTGATTTATTTTTCGAAGAATTTGTAATGTTTCCTTTTAATATATTCATCATCATCATCATCATCAAAATAAAACTGTACAAAACTCTCCTAATCATCATCATACTCATCGACGTCTTAATCATTATCATCATTTTCGCTTAAACACAATATTATAGTAGTATTATAATAAATTGACTGACTAAAAATTCATAATTTAACTAATAACATAAATCGGATCATCATCATCATCAACAATTATTAAGAAATAAAAACGGATGTAATTTATCTTGTCTTATTTATAATTATTTTTTTTTATAAAACGCTTCTTTCATCGGGGTTTTCTGCCCGGTTTTTTCTCGAGGGTGAGTGTAGTTGTTGGTGTGTGTGTGTGTGTGATGGCCATTGTTGTTGGTCGGTCTCGAACATGTCTCGCCAAGAAATTATTTTATTTCTGAATCAAATTTGAATTTTTGAATTCAATCACAATCATGTTTCGCATTTCGCCTAATTCATTCTGTGAAACTCTAATATATTGTTATTGTACTTGAAATGCATGTGTGATTCTCAAGAATAATATGACTTTTCGATTTGGACTAATTTTTCACAGGAAGGTGTCTTAAGATTTTGGGCTTTATTCTCCAAAGCTGAATCACGCAGAAATTTAGCTCGATAGATCAGATTCTCCTCTGAGGAAGGAAAGGATGGAAATTATTTAGACAATAGAAAAAAATAATACCACAATTAGATGGAAATTATTTTGTTGTTTTTTTAATCAGGGTACATACTGTAATTTCTCTCTTTGAAACACGCAGTTTGTAGATTAGAGATGTATGTTTCTTCAACATTAGACTCGATCTGTTGTATGGAGTCTTTATAATCACGTTCGAAATTTTCTTTGACAAAATAGGGCACTTGGAAGTTTTCAGTGAATCTCTGATATGGATATTTACTGTAAAGGTAGAATAATAATTTGGTTTGGTTTTAAATTTTTCCATTAAAAAAAACAAACGATACATACTGTGACCTGGAGAGACTGTAAGGATTGTCTGGAACAAAATTGCTCAACAATGAGATACAAATAAAGAAGAGTATGGGCATTATTTGTAACAATACAGTATAACCGGCGGTTGTTTGTGAATCATTCGCATTTTGATGGATACGTGTACTTCGATTTGAATAGTGCCTATTTCCAGTGGTACTACGATAATAATAAACATTTTGTCCAGGGAAGAACCCTCTGCCGAAGAACATGTTGAATATTTCTTCGGCATTGAAATCTTCATCAAAACCACGAGAATAATCATAACTACCACGTCTTCTGCTACGCAGACCGTTTGAATGATCATCACTACCCCTTTCATCATAATCTCTTCGTTTTTCTGGATTGCTCAACACCGTGAATGCAGCAGAGATTGCTTTGAAAGTTTCAACGGCACCGGGTGATTTATTCTTGTCCGGATGAAACTGCAGTGCTAATCTTTTATATTGCTGCTTGATTTCCACTTCGGTTGCTGTTTTGCTCACTCGTAAAATTTCATAATAATCTTTACAATTTTTGATATAATCAACTGATTGAGACTGTTCATTTGATGAAGTTTCATTGGTTGTTTCCCGATGGTTGGACGATTCGGAATTGTTGGTTTCTGAATTTTCTTCTTCATCTGCTTTTTCATCCAACAAATTCGTTGTTTTCTCCACAAGTTCTAGAAAAAAAAAATTGAAACATGATTTTGAACTCAAACAAAAACAATCCAAAATGTTTACCTTTCGTTAGTTGGGTAGGGAATAATCGATGAGCTTTTGTTGCAAACCAATGAGCTTTTTTATAGTTTCTTCTGGATAAAAATTCCTGGCTTTGTCGGTAACATTCCTCGCTTGAATCTTTATTACCGTCCATTTGGATGAATTGGCTGAAATTTCGTTTCGTTCTCGAAAATTATCCGACCACTTCAAAAGACCAAGGTTGGTCTAGTGATAACAATTGCGATAACAATTTTAAGAATTTTCACAACTTTTGAAAATGCCTCAACACAATTGTTTCCAAAATGGGCCAACAATGATGAAACTAAATTGTCATATCGAGAAAAGTGTAGAAAAAAAATAACGATTGATCATTGGAAGTATTTTTGCATGGAAACAGAAAAAAATTGTTTGAGGAAAAGTGCTAAAAAAACTACAAGTAAAAGTTACGTGTGTTTACCAAGAAAGTCCACAACAAACATGCACTTCTTAGCCTGAACCACTACCAACCAACCGGGCTCTTCGTTTTGGTTGAACCAGACCACTGCTTTTTTTCAGCGTTATCATCGAGCCAACAACAATGTATGCAGCCACAATAATTCTCAATGATAAAAAAAAGTGGAATGATGAAAATAAAAGAAAGGCATCGCTGTGAGGATTATTTTTTTTAGAAAAAAAAAGTTTCATTTTTGCCTTTAAGACGTAGTCAAAAAAAATGCAAAACATCTTGGCATTTATTGTTATGCTGCTATCACTTTTTAGCTTTTATTTATCAACAATAGATGGCAGTGGTGACTTGAAAACGGTAAAACAAAATAAACATCAAAATCATGTTGTTGAAATCGTCCAAAATTTTCAAAATACTTGCCGTTCATTTGATGAAAAATCCTGGCCATAATTTTTCTTCATCAACTCAATCAAGTAAGAATATGATTCAGATCATTTTGTTTTTGTTGCTCAAATTTTCGTTTTTTTTCGTGAAAAGAAATCAAACGTTTCTACAAAACGGTCGACATTATTCGAACCGATTCGGATCGTTATGAGATAATTCTGGACAAAAGAAAATTGAAAACACCCAAAGGAAATGTTTTTTCGGTAATGAATGAACCTTTGGCTGCAATGATTGCAGCGGAATGGGATTCACAAAAGGACAAAGTCAAATTAGAACAAATGCATTTGACCTCGTTGGCCAACACTGTGATTGATAATCCGGGAAATATGAATGAAGAATCGTATGCAGAAAAATTGATTTCATATCTTGAATTTGATACCGTTTGTTATAGGCAACCGATTCCGGAAGAATTGCTTAAAATTCAAAATGAAAAACTAGATCCAATCGTTCAATGGTTTGCCGATCATTTTAAATGTAGCATGCCGGTCACCAATGGTGTTTATCTACCAGAAATTGATGCAAAAACTAAAGAGACCATGAGAAAATATTTTAAATCCTTCAATATTTGGTGTATGGTGGGCATAACTTATGCAAGCGAAAATTTAAAATCACTCATATTGACATGTGCATTGATCAATCGGCACATGTCGATCGAAGAAGCTGTATCATTGTCCAGGATCGAGGAAAATTTTCAAACATCTAGATGGAAAAGCATTGAACATCATCACGATATTGAACAATACAATTTAGAAACCAGAATTGCCGCAGCTTTAGTGTTTATTCTGTTGAATCTTGAAAAAAGTGTTATATCACAAAAATTGATGAAATGACTTTTATAAAATTGTGTAAACATCCTAAATTATAAAACAGAAGAATGAAAAAGAATTCTAAATTCATCATCATATGAATAAATGTGTTCATAGAAAAAAAGCTTTTTTCTTTTTCTTTTTCTTTTTCATTATTAATAGCTTAAGAAATAACAGCGGCACTTCTTCGCTGGAAAGGAATGCTATCAAAACTGGACGTTTTTCTCAGATTCTTTCTCAAACTGATGAAATTATGTCCATTCAACCTGGACATTGCTTCAAGTTTATATGCACGAACTTCATTCAATGGTTCGGCCGGAAAAATTAAATCATTTTCTTCTGCAAGTTTTCTTAGTTCAAAATAATACTTGGCATAGACACTGGATGGAACGTTTATGTTGAATTGAATCATTTCTAAGAAACGTCTTTCCAATTCATTCCTGCAAAATAAAAACAAATGAAAATAAAGTTGAACAAGGGAACGCGAATTGTCTGGAATTCAACTTACATGTCTTCAATTGAGCTATCTCTTAGTATTTGACAATAATCTACATTCCAAACAGCTTGGTCATCCCAAACTTTGGATGCTAATAATATTGCTCCCAAAACGATACGTCTCCAAGAACAAGGCACAATGTCTAATTCAGCGAATGATAATAATCTTTCTAAATAGACAAGAGTTATGATGGCACATTCAGATGATAATTGAGCTGCATTGAACAAGGTACGTATGAAACGATATATGGTTCGATAGTCAGGTTCTTGATATATTTCGACGATTCCATTCGGTGGTGTCTATATGTTCGTTTGGGAAAAAATCATCATCACCATAAACAAATGCTAAATCAACCATTGTGGCATCAAACTTACTTCAAGAGGGTAGATTTTTTCGTCGAATATATCAACAGCAACCTCCGACGAACGATTATAAATGTGATAGTAGACAGCCATCGAGACACATTTGATCATATTCTTCAAATTCGGATGGCTAACCGTACTATCGTCCAGAAATATTGTGGAACAAGAGCTGGACTTTTTCAACAATCTATGCTCATACAACTAAAATGGATAATGATGGTTTCAAAAAAAAAAATGTTTACGAAAAATTCACAAAACTTACATTGACCAGTGATTTACGATGATTTTTATTATGCTGATAATTCGATGTTGATCTTTGAACAAACAATGGACCGGCAGTAGGATTGGTTGATGGATCTGGTTTGGCTTCGCCTAATTCTCTTTCACTAATATGTTGTAGGCTCAATATTGTTTCATCATATTTAATATCGGCAACAATATTATTTTGTGAACTATTATCTTTACGTTTGAAAATACTTTGCGTATGATCCTTGCAGCAAGAAAATTTTTTACCCATATCTATCCAAATTTTTGATTCGTATGATCAAAATGAACTGAATGAGCGAACATGATTGTTGATGATGAATCACAATGAAGAAATTTTGAAAATATTGATCGAAGATTTTTTATCATTACAATGGTGATCACAATAATTTAATGGTGGTAATTATGAAGATAATAATGTTGGTCGACCCTGAGTGAATCCATTGTTTTTATATCATGTCATGTTAATATAATCTTCTTATAAACGGTGGTTGTTGTTTTCGTTGTGGTGTTGTTGTTGTTGTTCGATCATATCAAAGGATGATTTTTCGGGCTGAATTCACGGGTGGAAAAAATCGAATCCAAAAATTGGTTTCAAATAATTAAGGCCTTCTAATTATTATCATTGTTATTAATACGCTCTTTTTTTAATGAATTAGCACCCACACACACAATGTTTATAATAAGAATAAAATAAAGGAAGCGAGAGAGAATTTCCCACAAACAAACACAAACAGACGCACACACAATAATAATTGTTGTTGTAGAAATAAAATAATACTGTCCGTTTTGTGTTGGTGTGTGTGTGTGGTTTCCCCCGCAACAGCAGACACGCCATGAAACATTGGACAATTGATCAATGTGCCATCTGGCTGAGAAGAAAATTGTTATGTAAGCACAGAGAGTCCATAAAATGATACCGCATTGACATCGGACATGGCAAACATTGGATCAACATCATTCAAGAAGCTATTCAAGTCTACCGCCGCACCGAAATTGTACCAAGATTATTTGATTGCTGTGTTGTGTTGTGTTGTGCTCCAGTGTGTTGTTCAAGGCGCAGAAAAAACTAAATTCTCTCCGATCTCAGGTTCATTGTTCACCGTGAATCATCATCGTTCGTTAGCTAGCTCCATTACAGAAAGATGGCGTTGACTGGGCCAATATGTTCAATGAACATGTGATATTTTTTATTTGTTTTCAGGTTTTACCATCAACAACAACAACTACAACAACAAAAATGCTTGGCACCAGTTTCAAACGGGTCTTGTTTTTGAACCAGTTAAACATTACCAGAAATCTTTCGCATAAAATTTCCGAGTCAGAATTGACGAATCATCAACAACAACAGCAAGCCAACAAACAACAAGATGTATCCAGCGAACAGAAAGAGAAGAAGAAGAATCAGGAGATTGAACCGAAAAAATTTGATCCTTCATTGATACCACAATCGGCCAGAGATAATTTTCTGATTGAATTCAACAAAAAAATACCAACCTATGATCAATTGTTTGAATATCAAATCGATCAAAAATTATATAATCGTTTTAGATTTTTGAATGAATCTAAATATACCGGTGCTGATTTTAAAATCAAAATGACCAAAAAATACGATTTATCATTAAGCGAATTTAAATGGTTTTTGCGAAGAAAAGTGGATGAAGCCGAGCTAAAAGCTCAACAATACGATCCTAGAAGACATGGAATCCTTGGTAAATATATTGAGTTTATAGTTGAAAATGATTGCATGTTTTTCAAATATATCACCACCATTTTTCTTCGTTCAAGGACCGGATTTAGCTACGTCCCATTTCATTCTGTCCAGAGGGGGAAGAGTACGTTTTAAGCGTAAGCATTTTTTACAAATTTAAATATTTGAACAGTTTTTTTAAAAATTGATTCGTTTTATTAGATCAACCTGATATGTGGACGATTGATTTGGAATCAATACCGCAAACTTTTGACAAAAAATATCGTATATTATCAATCGATGCCTCGGGTATGATCCAAAGTGTTTTGGAATAATTTGAAATTAGAATTTTTTTTTTATTTTTAAAATCTACTAGAATTGAGTCTTATTTATGAAGGATTGGATAATCTAATATTGCTTCAAGAATTAGAAGAATTGAACCTATCTGGTAATTCTAAACTAGATGATTGGTGCTGTGATAAATTGGCCAGAATCTTCAGAAATTCAAAGAATCTAACCTATCTGAATTTGAGCGATCTTCCACTAATGTCTCATCGTGGTGTTGAATGTTTGCATAAAATAAATTCATTAAAAACATTGGTCATCAAGAGGACAAAAGCATCACAATACCAATTCATGGAATTGTTAGTCCTAATGTTTAATGAGGTCAATCCGAATTGTAGAATAATTTATCAATAGTAAAAAACAAAATAAAAGTCGTCTAAATAACAGCACCAAACATCAATTCTTTTGTATTTTTGGAAGTTTTTCGCTCATAAACCAACTGATGGCCAAACGCAATCCAGCAGGTCTGCCGATTCCGCTGGTTTCATCATTGGCATAAATTTGTTTTCTACTTTCTTCAATCGACAATCTATTCAATGAACAATGAAAACAAATCAATCGATTCAGTTAAATAATCGATTTGTCAACTTACTCGATGACTTCAATGGACTCATCATCGACGCCGCCGCCAGAATTGATCCGCATCGAATCGCTATGTTTGAATTGAATCACAATTACTAAGAGGTTCAATCACAATCAATAAATGATTACTTGACTTGACAAAAAAACAGATATTGCAAAGATCCAGAAGTGCCGACGCCATAACGATATGATGTGATCATTTCTAACGATTCTAATGGAGGCTTGTAGCCAGTTTCTTCGATGATCTCTTCTCTGGCAATCTCCTTTGGACTCAAACCATCTTTGTCGATTATTCCGGCGCACAATTCTAATGTGTAACCAGTTTCACTGTCAAGTTGTTTGGCTTTTTCTTGCAAAATTTCCACTTTGGTATCTATACTCAAATTGAATTTACTGAGCAACGTTGAGAAATAAACCGGTGGTCTCAATTGTCGGACAAAGACCAAAACATTGCGACTGGCATTGTAGATCAATATGGCAACACTGCAAAATATACCGATCAACAGGTTGGTTTACAAATTAATCAATCATTGACCAAACCTGTCGTGAGTTTTGATGTAATCCCATTTTAAAGTTTTCCCATCCTGAAAATAAAACAACCGAAATCAACATAAAAAACTTGTACTAGCTATTATTTTGGTGGCCAACTTTTTCAAAAAACAATCGAACTGGTTTGACATATGGTGAATCTATGTTTTTCAAAGATTTTACGTCCAATATTTTGATGCCATTCTTGGTTTCTTCCATGTTGTTGGTAGAATTTGGACGAAAAAAAAAATGAAAATTTGAATTGACAAAAAAATTTGTCAACAATCATCGAAAAAAAATCACGTTCATACTACGCGTTCAGTTTTTTCTCAAGCAACGTACATATCACTTCAACTTGACCGTGTCGTTCGCGATGAGTTTTGGTTGAAGAAGATACGAAAAAAACCGACTGAATCAATGACACGTGTAATTTTTGCGCTTACGTCAAACTTTTTCCCATTGATACACCATAATCATCACCATCATCATTGAATTTTCCTCAACCAACTCAACTCGAAAAATTGTGTGATTTTTGTGGCATTTTAGCAAATTCCAGAAAAACCAAAATTACTCAAATCAAAATGAAATCAAGCCCTTTTATTCTTTTGTTGATTTGTGCTTCCATATTATTACAAAGTGCAATAGCTGATAATAATGATGAGGTTAAAGAATTGAAAATAGAAACAACTAAAAAAGCTGATTCTTGTGATAGATCAGCAGCAAAAGGTGATATGCTTTCCATGCATTATAAAGGAACATTGTTGGATGGCAAAGAATTTGATTCCAGGTAAAGTGTTGTTTTTTTTATCATAAATTTTTTGCTCTATCAGTTAAAATTGTTTTCGTTTTTTTTATTTGTATAGCTACAAACGCGGTGAACCATTCACGTTTCAATTAGGTGTTGGCCAAGTGATAAAAGGTTGGGATCAAGGACTTTTAGGAATGTGTGTGGGAGAGCAACGTAAACTGACCATTCCATCGGATTTGGGCTATGGTGATGTGGGCGCCGGCGAATTGATACCGCCTAAATCTGCCTTGATATTTGAAGTTGAATGTTTGAAAATTGAAGATGGCCAAGCACCTGTGAACATTTTCAAAGAAATCGATGCAGACAAAGATAATCAATTATCCAGAGAAGAGGTTTGAAAATTCAGCACATTCTTGACCAAACCAACGAGCTTTTTGTTTCGTAAATATGATTCTTTATTATTTGGTTTTTTTTTTATTAGCTAAGTGAATATCTAAAGCAACAAGTGCCTGCCGGAGCAAGCAACGAATTGCCTGATCAAGATAAATTGGTTGAAGATATATTTCAACATGAAGATAAAGACAAAAATGGTTACATATCACATGAAGAATTCAGCGGACCAAAACATGATGAATTGTGAGCAGGAGGAAGGTGGGGAAAGAGGGGGAACCAATAGGACTATCTGTGCGAACTTAATTTAACAATATTGTAATGATGATCAATCATGATGATCCAATCAAGCAAATAATAATTTTAATATAATAATAATTGATATAATTATAATTATCAGAAGGAAAAAAACAAGGTAAGAACAAACGGAAAAAAAATTCAATTATGTCGGTTTGATGTGGGTCAGGATGATTGTTGAATGAATCAATCAATCAATTGAGTAAGTGTATGATACGTGAGTGTGTGAACGAACCAAAAAAAAGCCGAAGAAATGAAAATGAAAACAGAAATTTCGTTCGTCCCCTAACACACATTTGAGAGAATTGAAAAAAAAACCAAAAGAAAAAAAAAGAAATCTACAGAAGCCAAAAAAAATCTAGTTAATCGAAAGGCTGCCAAGCCCACAGAGTTGGTGGAACGGTTTTGTCCCGGTTTAAATAATAATTATTAGCATTCGTCGCTGCAAGGTTTTGAATCACATTTTGAGATCTTCTTGATGTGCCTCCAAGTTGGCGATCGTTTTTTTGATACGAAGCGCAGTGAGTCTAGCTGCTGCATTTTGATACCAACATTCTTTCATTATCTTGGACATCACTCTTAGGGCCTGTGAAAAAAAGGAAGCAACAGTTAGCGATAAAGTTGAGGATTACCATTGCTAAGAAGGATGCAAATTACCTCAAACGATTGCCAACGATTCGGTATCTGTGGCCTTTGTCTTTCGTAGCAAACAATTTTTTTCATATCCTCAATGGTTGGATCGAAAGCTACAACATCATAGTATGGCAATTGATATTCATCATGGATTCCTATTTATCGTGAAAAATTGTGAGGACAAAAATTTCCAACCAAAATCAAGAATCCAATCATACCTCCAACATTACATCTGCGGGCGATTTCCCAGACACACAAACCAAACGAATAGATATCTGCACGTTTGAATGAATCAAATTGATTTATATTGATTGATTCATCTAAAACTTCCGGTGCCAGATATCGTTTGGTACCGACACGTGGATTAGGCGGAATATCCACCGAATGTGTAAGGGAATCGTATCGGACTGCCAAACCAAGATCAGCAATGGCACAAGTTCCATTGGATTTGACCAAAATGTTTTTGGATTTTAGATCTCGATGTGCAATGGCAGGCTTGCCTTGCGTTCCCAATATTTCCATATGTAAATGGGCCAAACCATTTGAAATGGATGAAGCCATTTTTAGCATACCGGGTATATCTACAGTGTTTTTGCTTAGAAAATCGAATAATGATCCTCTTTCATGGTAATCGGTTATCAACCAAAGCTGTGTCCAAGTGCCATTATCTGAGTGGGGGAGGAAGAACAGAATAATTTCTTCAATCTACATTAACTAGATTAATCGTTTCGACCAACCCTTGTTATCGGCGGCTATGAAGCCAAGAATATTATCGTTTCTCAACATGACCGTTTGATAGATTTCCACTTCACGAAACCATGATTGTTCATCACGTGAAGAGAATATTTTCACCGCAACCCATTCACCTCTCCACTTTCCGCGCCAAACTTCGCCAAAACGGCCTTTGCCGATCACTTCCAAAAGTTGGATTTGTCTGGCAATGCTACGTTGAACTAGAAGCGGTAGACCAGAACCGGAAGAAGTATGATCAATCAAATCTTTCAATAATTGCCCAGGTATTAATGGATCACGGCTAGCGACACTTCCTTCAATATCGTGGATGAAATGCTTTTTTCTGCTTTTAACATGATTCTTTTTCCGATAGACAATCACCACGAACAGAATGAACACTAAAAAGAATATGAATCCCAGGCCGCAGATCAAATGTGGAAGATATTTGGTGAATAATTTTGCTGGCGCTGCAAAAAAAAGAAGAAAGATACAATGAGACGGATAGGCCAACCATCATTAATATTCAATCAAAATTTATGAATTAATAAATAATTAAGAATGGAATAAGATTAATTAAAAGATTAATAATAGAATTGTAGGGGAATATGATTTTGAATGAAAAGATTCCAAGATTTAACACAGACACATAAATAGATGGAGATGATGTGTAACAGGTTTTGTTTTTCACGATTCTCCTACCTTTTTGTATTTCTGCAATATCAAATATTTCAAGATTACACCAATCTTTATCATCACAACAAATATGGAACAACGTGTCTGTACTGGATTTGTTGCACCAAAAAGGATTATCAGAAGGAAATAGAGCATCTTTTTTCAAGCATCTTGGTATAGTATAATTGGTGCATAAATATTCATTCAAAAAAATAGATATAATAGTAGTATAGCAGCAGGCAAATAGGAAACGGAAATAGGAAGAAAACCGGAAACAAAAAAATATTAATAAAAATGTAAAGAAAATTTTTGCTTACCATTCGAATCAAAATTATCTGGATAATTATTAAAGTCTTTGTTACAAAAATTCTTGTCATAACAGCAATGAATATTGACATTTCTTTGCAAACGTTTAGAATATTTACAATGAACAGGATTTTCAGGTGGTAGTAGATCTTTTTTATCATAACACCTGTTGATTGGGGGTGAGAGGGGTTGGCAGGGACGGAAAAATAGGAACCCGGGAAAGAAAAAAGTGCAACCAAATCATTGATGGATGACAGTGGACGGTGGACAAAAAAGACAAATTTTTGGAAAGCATTAGAAACATTTTGTGGCACAATAAAATGAATTTGCTGGACGCGAACGCTGTGAATACACACACAATGAAAGTGATCGGTTCTGATTTCCGGTATCCTGTGGGCAAGGGGGCTGGCTGTGAAACATACCTGTACGATGTTCGTATTTGGTTGCCTTCTTTGTAAAGCGTGGCCGCACAAACACCATCCGTTTCGCATGTATTATTACTTTGCAAGCATATATCACAGTGGCATAGTAATCCGTCTATGATTGATTTTCGGAGGGGGGAGGGGGAAAGAAGAGATGTTTGAAATTAAAATCGATATAACTCTCTCTCTCTATCTCGTCAAGGTAAATTTATTGCGGTTTTCAACCAAAGAAAAAAATAATAATCATAATAAGCAGATTCTCTGTTCGAGTGTGTGTTCGTTCTGTCCCACTCAATCAATATCTGGTGATTTCAATGATTTTCTTGTTCTTGGTTTTAATGAATTTTGGCCGTTTTTCCCGGTAACAAATGGCGGCCACAACGGCAGCCCCATATATACTACCATCATTGGCTTCGATCAATTTGATTGTTTTGTTGACCGTGTTAAATTTGGCTATCTTCTCCGCTACCCATCGTTTATAATGTGGATGTTTACATATCAATGAACCATCATATGCGATGCCAATGGATTGTCTATCTATTCTTCGGCATAATGTCCAAAGACCAGTACCGCAAAAATTGGCCGATCTTCTTGTTATACGATTATTGGTCATGAACACAATTTTGGCATCGGTTTCGGAAAAATTCAAATTATTAAATAATTGTCTCAATACTTTTTTGGTGTTGCTTAAATCATTGGGAATCGGATAACCTTCCGCTGATTCATCGAATGATTCACTCTTATCATCCATATCGATAAATGACATGAATTTGGTTGGAATCGAATATCTTTTGAATAATTCTAATGGTGCAACACCATTGAACAGGAATTTCTGCTCCACCAATGACAACATAGATCGCCGAAGTAATTCAGGCAGATACATGGCAGCAACGATTTTTTCATGAGTTTGTTTTTTCTGATTAACTGATTCATAATCACAAGCTTTATCCCATTGAGTTAGGAATGGTTCCAGAACACCATTATCACCAAATGCTCCACATTCACAATTGATAACCACTTGTTTAGGATCACTATAATTATAAGGCCATTTATCGATATTTTCCAAACGTTCCACATAGCATGCATTACTGCCAGTGCCAACAATTAAGCCAATCATGCAATCTGTGTCTTTGGATGCACCATAAATCAATGTACCAGTGGTATCATTGATGATAGCCACCACATCAATATATGGTATTGAATGATTCAGGATTTTTCTTTTCAATGATGATTTCAATAAACGGACCACGTCATTACCAACCACGCCAGAGCAACAAAAATGTTTAGTCCAAGTGACCAATGTGGCTTCGGCCAAGCCTTGTTGTACCACAGGAAAACTGAACGTAAATCCTAATGCAATACGTACACCGACCAATTTGTTACGAATGGAAAATTGAACCAGTGTATCGGCGATGAAATCAAATAATTGTTGCCCAGTACCAAAGAATATTGCCGTTGGTATTGGTTTCATTTGTTGATCGATAATTTTTGGGCTATCTTTGTGGAATTCAATTAGCAAAACACGAATGTTGGTACCACCCAGATCCAATGCCAAATATCGGCCTCGTTCTTCTCGATTCGGTAATTGACGAACATAGGTTATATACATTTTAACAACAGAGTTTTTAGTGGATTTCAATCCTTGGTTGAATTCTCTCTCCAACAAAGTGCTAACTATTTCATAATTATCGTGGGTCAATTGAAATGGACGAGTTATTCTTTCGGCACTCAAAAAATTACCGTCGTGGGTAGTTTTAGCTGACATTTAGATTTTATTGTTCAACAGAGACAATAACAAAAAACACTTGATGGATTGAAGCCGGCCACCTTTTATGCCAAAAACAACTGATTGTCGAACAATTAGAATTTTAGAAAAAAAAACTTACCAGCAACATTGTAGGCCATGATGAATAATGTTGGTATAATAAGTAGAATTATTAAATCAGAACGATTTCCATTGGTAATTAATGGAAAGTTCGTATTCTTCTTTCTGAAATTCGACGTTTTTTGTTCCATTTTTTCTTGTTGTTGTTTCTTGAAGTACAAAAATGTGCGCTAATTAAATCAAATTATGCAAACAAATGAATGACACAGATGCTTGTAGAATATATGTAAAGCTATCGACAAATTTTAGGGTGATTGATCAATGAAAAAATGCCCAATAATCATTGAAATAATGTTCACCATGATGATGATGATGATGTTGGAGAGGGCAGCAGAAAATAAATGAGGCTACATGCTTTGATTTGGATTTTTTCTTCTTGTCTCTTCATCAATGGAACACATCACTGAAGCTTAATTGAAATCGAGTTGTTGGGGTATGGTGATGATGGCCAACCAGAAATAAATAAAAAAAAACATAAAACAAAATAAACACATACCAATATGTTGTGAAATCCAATAGACTTGCACAATATACACGCACAAAAATCGGAATGAAAAACATACACACGCACACACACATAGATACGAGGATGGATCAACGAAGCGACAACAACAACAACAACACGAAAGAGAAAGAGCCAAGATATCGATATAATCGAATTGCGCACGCGCATTAAAATTAAATAACGAAAACTTCCATTCTTTCAGGGATGGTTTGTACCTAAAAAGTTATTTTTTGCCAACTTTTTCTTCGGTGAAAAAAATGAAAATAAAAATAAACCAGAACCCAGACCGAGGCCAACCCATCAGAATGGGCTTGACCCCGAAATTCTGGGAAAATCCTGGATGAAAAAGAGATTTCCGCTAATTTGCATAAAATGCATGAATTTGACATTGATCCCGGAACATTTCGATTGGATTAAGGGGAACCCTCCCGATTCGGTGTAATTTACAGCTTGTGTGTTTTTGGCAGGTTTGGCTATTTTTATTTATTTTTATTCTTGATAATAATAGAGATGATTCAGTGATGATTGATTTCGGGCCACGAGGATGATCTGATTGGATGAAGAAAATCCTGGAGGGGTTTACTTTGGGATAACCAAACACATTGAGCCATTGAATATTCTCTCCATCCATGTTAATACACTGGCGGGTGACAACACAAAGAAAGAGAGAGGTGAGAGATATTCAGCGACGAATATACACAACTTGGCTTGGCAACTGGAAAATAATAATAATAATAGTGCGATGGCTGTGAAAAAAAAATCCAAAAGTAGTGGTATGAGCGGCCGCCGTACATAGTGGAAGCAGCATTGTTCGAAGGTAAGTGAGTGTGTGTGTGTGTGCTCACCATTTTTTTTCCCTGAAATGGCTCGCTCGACTCCTTTTTTTTTCTTGTGTCTTGATTGTCGTCGTCGTCGTCGTCGATATAATTTCCAATAATCTTATTTTTTTCGGACATTTTTTTATTTCACTTTGTTATCACTTTGTCCGTGCATAAATGTGTTGTATCCACAGCGGCCATTCTGGAACACAACAGCAATCTCAATAACACAACAAAGACCAAAAGAGTCAAGAAGTGAATTTACAATTGAAGATTTTCAATGGTCAAATTATATTGTGTGATCATCATATATTATTATCATCTTCCAGAGAATCATTATAATAATTTATATGATTCAATCTAAAGAAATATCTATTCAAGATATAAACAGCAGCAGAAGAACTTTGTTACAATTGTACCAATGTTGATTCGGTAATATCATCATCGGATTTAAATTTCGATTTAATTAATTTTGGATATTTTCTATTTGTTTGTTTGTTGGTATTCTAGAACCAATTTATTACATTCTATGGATTATTATTGGTAAAGTATACGCGATTCGAATGATTCGCGTGTAATGTATTATTGATTTTACTTGGCTGGAAACAAAAAATTTTGATTGAAACGTTTTGTGTTCTGATTTAGCTTGAGAGAGAAAACATACCTTGGGTTAATTTACGAGTCGATAAATTCAATTTCAATCAGAATCCTAACTGAAAACCATCGATCGTGATCAAATAACTTTTCTTAGCAAATAACAAGACAGTACCACATTGTTTTTACTATTGAATTATTTGTTGTCAACAATGCCAATATCGTCACAAAACACATAATCAATGAATAAGTATTCAACAAAGAGAACCAACAGCAACAGTCATTCATTTGATTCATATTATAATAAACATCGTCGTGATTATTCGCCAACAACCAGAAGTCATAGTAGAAATAGTTCACCAGATAGTTTGAGCCCAAGAGGCTCCTATCCATCGAAATATTCGAGGAAAAGCAAAGATCGTGATTCCAAGTATTATGATGGAGGTGGCAGCAGCAAAAGTAAATATATGCGAATATCACGGTCACCGATCGGCGGACATGAATCCAATAGTAAAACTGTCAAAAGCTCAAGTAGCCATTCGAAAGATTATTTTTACGGAAATGGTCATTCATCTTCATCATCATCATCTACAACTGCGAAAAAATATTGGGGCGATTGGTCCGAGCAGATAAGTTCTTCGGGGAAGAGATATTTCTACAATTGTAAAACAGAGGTATCACAGTGGCAAAAACCTAAAGAATGGGCTGAATGGGAGAAACGACACTATCATTCATCATCGTCATCAAGGTATTCATCATCATCCTTGAAGCATGCTAATCATCGTGATAAATATGAAATCGACAATAACAATCCAAAATCGTATTCATACTCAAATGATACATTTAATAATAATGAAAAAATCAAAGAACCATATGATTCTAGGCATGCAAGTCCCATTTCAAGATCTCATTCGGAAAGAACATCGAATAAAAATCTGGACAAAGCATCTTCATCATCATCGATTTGTTTGATTGGTGATCATAAAAAAATCAAAATTAATAATTCACAACAAGATGGTTCTAATAGCAAAAACGTTGCTGCTGCAATCTCTAGATTACAATCATCATATTCAAATTTGGAAAATAATGTGGATCATGATTCTTTTAAGTTGGATAAACAAAATTCCATAAAAGTCAACAATAATAATTGTGTGAAGAAACATGAGAATATGACATTAAGGATCGGTAGTGGTGGTGGTGGTGGTGTTGCTCATTCATCCTCAGCAGGGAATTCATCACAGCAGCCAGAAAATGATATTTTTCCAATTGTATCCGCATTAGCATCGATGGTTCGTCCTGAACAAGCATTGAATTTAACCAAGTTCTTTTCGCAGATCAACAATTCTCATGGTATTAATTTTCCTATTAATATGACAAATGAAGATACATTCAAGTTATTAAAAAAAACGGTACAATTATCGCAAAAATCCCAACAACATGCCAATCAATCGAATGATCTGCTTGGTGTTAAACCATCATCTGCCACAACAAAAACAGCTTCATCCAATTCAAATTCTAGAAGTTTGTCATCGGTTTATCATTCTCCCAATTCTATGTCCAAACGTGAACATTCTAACCATAATAATATTAATAATAACAACAATAACAGCAAGATAATGAACTTAAACCTATGTAGACAATTAAATAGTTCTGATGTTATAAGACAAGATTTGGATCAATTCTCCAAAAAATTGATCCATTCTTCATCGTCTGGTGCTTCATCAAGCAATGAAACTAAAGCTTTTAATTCACATCGTAATCATCATCATCTTAATAATAATGAAAATGTTACATCAGTTTTGACAACAATGTCATCGATCAGTTCGAATAGTGCACATCAAAAAAGTTCGATGCCTAATCTATCTAGATTTAAGCATCTGTACAGAGAAGATTTGGTTCATCACATAACCGGATGGCATTCAGAACAATTAGAAAAACAGGTATGTTGATGAAAATGATGTGTGTGTTTTTATTTTTGTTAATAATCCTTAATTATCTTATTAGGCAAACGCTTTATTTGATCAAGCCAATCATACTGGTAATCATTCATTTACAAGAGTTTCCGCTGAACTCAAAACTTTGCGAAGTTTAGTTAGAGTAACGGAGATACAAACTACTGTTCAAAAGCAAAGGTATTGTTTTTTTGTTGTTGTTAATTTTAATCCCTTATTAAGGTTTTTGTTTATTTCTAATCATTCACCCAGGATTTTGTTTCTCAGTCAACAAATAAAAAAAACTGATGAATGGAAAGGCAAACAATTTTCTCATTATTCTTAATATATATTGTGATCCATATCGCGAAGAATGCATGGTTTCTTATTCTTCTTTTTTTGTATAAAAGAAACACAAACGAAGATGATGATGACAACACTCAGAAATCGAATTTTTCTTAAAGATGAACATTCTAAATTAATTTAGCTCTTTATTACTTTTCTTCTTGGAGATGTTTTAAATTGGCATCTTTTTTATTTTATTTTGTTTACACTACTTTTTTTTGTCCACCATGAGAAACTGACTACACCAACCAGAGTACATATACGAACAATACTTATGTTTATTTATTATTTAAAAAGTTTTAGCTTCTTCTTAATTCTCTTGCTCTTTTTTTGTCTTCAACATACACGTTCACACACACACACAACACGAAATCAAATCTTTCGAAGAATGATACGCCTTTGATTTGTATGATTCGCAATCAAACCGAAGTAATTTCATACTTTATCTTGAAATTATTGTTTTTCTTTCTGTTCCAAAGGGATTTTTATTTGTAAATACGATTTCTATATATTGTCGTGTAATTTTGTCAATGTAAATAAATGAATTTTATGCGATCAATCAAAAAGTAAAACAAAAATCAGAATATTCAAATTTGTTTCAAACCATTCAGGTTGAAATAGCGCGGCGTGTTCGAATATTCGTTCTTGACCAGGTGATCGATTTCGAACTCATCAAAATGTTTGTTGGTCAAATTCTTTGCAGCCGAAGTCGAATGTTGAACAAATTCATTGGTAAAACAGTTATCGTCAAAGATGGTGATGTTGATGGAGCATTACGTGTGCTGAACAGAATCATGGGTTCAGAAGGATTGTTTGATACGTATAGAAGAACCAGATATTATGAGAAACCGTTCAACACAAGAAGACGTGTCAGTTGGCAAATGTGCAAGGCTATCTATGATGAAGATATGGAGAGGAAAATCAAGTTTGTCATGCGAAAGAATCGTATCAATCCGAATCCATCATTCATTGAATGATTTTGTTGTGCTGATGAACACAAATTAACGTTGATATTGATTCGGTATTTGTTTATTATTTGGCGTAGCTTGGAAACAAGCTCAACCCTTAACAACAGAATGTAGATGCACCAAAATTTATGTTTTTTTCATTTTTCCCAAAACAAAAAAAATTAATAAATGAGAGCTTGAAGCAAGATTTTCCGCGATGGTTCATAATTCATTTTTCGATTTTCCATTTGCCATGACAACAATGTGGAAATAGTCGAAAAAAAATATCTCTGTGGTGTTTTTTTTAGAAGCTTTAGTCTTGGGTTGTTTGTTGTTGGGTATGTGTCGTCGGTCTGGGCGTTTAAGCTGTATCTTTTGTGTTTGTGTACATTATTTTTGTTTTGATGTGTATCACCCAATTTTTAATCATCAAAATCATTGCCACCCAATAAATTCCATTTATTTGTTTGTGTGTAATCCACAAAATTGTGATTCGATTTTCGATGATTGAATGATTCTAAAACCATGGCCGATTCATCAACGGATTACAAGAATAGTTCCAGATATTTTGTCATCAAAAGCCATCAATGGCGAGGAAAGTAAGTGTGTTCAATTTTTTACAATGATTACACACGTGATTATTATGGTATTTTCATTAAAATTTTTTTTATTAGTCTTCGCCGGTTGTTGGTCATTGAGCCACAAAATGTCGCCACTTATGAATTATCTGATTACAAGCTCACCAACACATATCCATGTAATGAAATAAGAGAATTTTGCCCACTAACCAATGATGAAGATTCCAACACTGTCACCACTGGTGCTGATCAATTTTTCATGATCAATTTTCCTAATACTAAAATGAAATTCAAATCAAAATATCGTTCGGATATTCTAACCGATCTGTTCAAAGTATGTGTTAATGTTTCACAAAAATATTTGGAAAATGTCAAACGATATAATGTCCTGAAAAGACGATGGTCAGGCGAAAGCTACCAAGTTATTCTTGAAGTTGGTGTTTACTCGGTGAACAAAATCAATCCTAAAAATAATCAAATATTATCTTCATATTGCTACAAAGATATTTATCGATTGATCAATGTGAAAAATTCCGAATCGGGATGTTCGTTCATCATATCCACCACAGAAAATGAAAGATTACACTTGTTCACGACACATGATCAAAATGTTTGTCAAGAATTAGTGGAAAGGATACGTTTAGTGGCTCGCAAAAACATTGGCGTGGTTATACCGGTTTCCAATGAACCGATGAGTATGCAACAATTCCAGGAGGTTCGGTTCGGTATTTCACCATCTTTGATGGTACTGCCCATACACGTTTTCACCGTGAACAAAATCAAATTTATGCCCAATTCTGAAATGACAAAAAAAATCACTCTAGCCTTCACCGACCATTCTTTGTTGGAACGTGATCCCAACACTAATGGTTTGATTAATGTTAAATTTTTAAAAGAAATCTACGCCATCGGTCGACCAATCGATCATTCGCAAAAATTTGCAATATTCTATTTGAACGGTGATTCAAGATACTATACATCCACCGAGCGCGACAGTCTTCTAGCTTCATTGCTTGATAGTGTACGATCTTCCGGTAATGCAAATGTTTCGATTAAATTGGATTTTAATCATCGTAAAGTGATACCACAGCCCGAAATCGAAGTGGCTCGATTTATCAACTCACGTAACAAAGACATTATGCAAGCGATGGAATTTTTCATCGAAAACAGTTTTTTCTTGAACACCTCCAATCAGATTGAGATCAAAAAGGATAAAAAAGAACACGAAAGATATATTCATACGGCCATAACGGAATTATTATTCGACGAACATAGTGATAATAATTGTTCAGAATTTAACACGAAATTGTTGGTGTTGAAAAATCTGTTCATCACAAAACCGGGTTTTTGTTATTTTGTTTCGGACAAAAAATGGAGGTCGCATGAGATTGAACAATTGTTCAAAAAAGTTAAGAAAGCTTTCGATCAGGAAAATGATGTGGTCATTTTCACCGCAATCGATATGCTATCCACATTGATGCAGGTTAGATTTCGGTTCAAATTAGCTGATTGATTGCTGAAATAATCGATCTTTTCGTTTTTCCATCTTATAGCCTGTTCATGATGAAAATGATCTGTTTTATGAACAAAAAAACAAAGGATTTCTACTTAGCTCGCAAAGTTTCCTGCCGATCATTCTGGATTTGATGCAATTTCACATTAACAAAGGAACCGGTGCGTTGATCATTTCGGCAGTGTTGGATTTCCTGACCTATGCACTCTGTGTACCATACAGCGAAACAACGGACGGCGGTCATTTTGATATGTTGCTCAATTTGGTGTCTAAATATGGTCGCGGTTTGTTCCGGTTGTTCTATCATCAATCATTGTCCATCGTAAAAGGGACCTGTTTGCTGATGAAGGCCATTATTGAAGAGGGCAATCAACAGATTGCTGCCGATATGCAAAAATTGGCTCTAGCCGAAGGTACATTTTTGTTCCATTTGGATGCATCGTTGTTTCCGATCGCCATGCAGGAGAAATTTCTTCCCATTCAGATTTTATCCAGAAAATTGATCTCATTGTGGACGGTGAACAACGAAACAGCTCTGTCTATCATGCACAATATTTTTCCGCTTGGCTTGCTAAATTATTTTGAATCCAAAGAAGCACCACCACAGGACACAATGAACCATTCGAACACCAGAGATAACCTTAAAATAGCGGTAGATCTTTCCAATAAGCCGGTGTCCAGTTTGCAGAAGATTCGCGACCAATATGCCACCGTTAGAGTGGTTGAACGTCATATTGAAAATGCATTCAATCATTGGCGTAAGAAGATCGGTATTGTATCCAATTCAGACACACCACAAGATATTCAGCCAGTTTTGCTGCGTAGAAGAAGAGAATTCATCAAATCCACACTGAATTGGAACATGTTTTTCTATCAATTCACTCAAAATCATTCCAAACCGGATTTGATTTGGAATCACAAGACCAGAGAGGAATTGCGCGAAGCTTTAGAAAGAGAGATTTCGTTTTTGAAAAACGAAAAAGAATTACACTCAACACAGCTGCTTTCATGGAATTTCAATGAATTCGAAGTGGAATATGTTTCGTTGCGAGAAGAGCTCAAAATAGGCAACTATTACTTGCGATTACTGTTGTCGCAGGGGGCTTCCGGTGATCAGAACAAATTGAACGATGGTCTTTACATTAAATGTCCGGTGGAATTTTTCAACGATCTGTACCATCGTTTTTTGGCCAATTCGAATATTTCGATGAAGGCCGATTGTCTTCAAGCAATGTCGATAATTTATGATAAATACGACGAAGAAATTGGATCTTTTAACGACATTGAATTCATAATGAACATTCTGAACAATTGCAAAAGTCGAACACTACGTGATCGCATCATACAGTTCATTGGCAAGCTTATCAAGAACAAATCCAACATCAAAGAATTGGTCCGATGCGGTGGTTTGCTCACCTTGATCGATTTGGCAACATTGTCTCATTTGCATGTGAACCGGGCAGTGATACCGACCCAGACCAATGTGATTGAGGCATCGCCAGACATGGTCAGGGAATCGATGGAAAAAGAATGGCATGTATCCAAAGAAGAATCGTTGAGTTTTGCCGATTTGAAACAACTTTGGAAAGACGGAAAGATCAATGCGGAAACCAAGTGCTGGGCACAGGGATATAATTCGTGGAAGAAAATCTCGGAAATTGCTCAACTTAAATGGACATTGATGGCCACAGATATGGCTATATTTCAAGAGAACAACATGACCATCTATGTCCTGAACACATTGATACAGATTTGTGAAGTGTATCCCAGTCGAGCCGCGGATAATTCGATAATTCGGCCGATACCAAAAGTCAAACAAATATTATCGAGCGAAAGCTGCCTTCCTCATATTGTCCACTTGTTGCTGACATTTGATCCGTTGGTTGTGGAAAAAGTAGCTACACTTTTGTATCTGATCATACAGGACAATCCTCGTATGTCGCAATTGTATCAGACAGGAATGTTCTACTTCATCCTGATGTATACCGGTTCCAATATTTTGCCAATCAGTCGGATACTACATTTGACCCATATGAAACAAGCGTTCAAAAGTGATGATAATCAAAAAACCGTACTACAGCGAAGCATATTATCGCAAATGTTACCGGAAGCAATGGTATGCTTTCTGGAGAATTATGGCCCCGATGAATTTTCCAAGGTGTTTTTGGGTGAATTCGATACACCGGAAGTTATATGGAATTATGAGATGAGAAGATTTATGATCGAAAAAATATCCGCCCATATCGTGGATTTTAGTCCCCGGTTGCATTCAAATGTGCGGGCCATTTATCAATATTGTCCAATACCGCCCATACAATATCAACAGTTGGAGAATGAATTGTTTTGCAATATTTATTATCTGAAAAATTTGTGCGATACCAAGCGTTTTAATGATTGGAAAATCAAAGATCCGGTAACATTGCTTCGAGATATTCTGGAAATGTGGAAGGTTGAAATCGAGAAGAAGCCGAATTCAATGCAAATCGAGGATGCATTGGAAATATTGGGCATACCGGACTATGATGGACCATTGAAAGGTCCAGAATTTGAAAGCTTGATCCGAAAACGTTATTACACACAAGCGCAACGCTATCATCCGGACAAGAATGCTGATGGTCGGGAAATGTTTGAAAAAGTTAATGAAGCATACTATTTCCTGTTCTCATCCAAACACAAATCCAATGGGCCCGATGTTCAGAATATAATGCTGATTTTGAAGACTCAAAGCATACTTTTCTCTCGTCACAATGTTGAATTGTATCAGTACAAATATGCTGGCTATCCGATGTTGTTGAAAACATTGCTGATCGAATTCAATGATCAATATTTGTTCTCCAAAACCGATTCATTGTTGGCACATGCTTGTAAAACCGTCTATTATACGGTCAAATGTTCAGCATTGAACGCCGAAGAGTTGAGAAGAGAGAAAGGTTTGCAAATGTTGTACGACATTCTCAATCGTTGTGTTTCCGTTCTGTCGCATTCATCCACCCCCAAACATTTGTGCACCAAAGTTTGCAAGAATATCATCAATACGTTCGGGGTTAGTGCCGAATTTCCGTCCTGTAGACTTTTGTTCTACGATATGACCAGCTTGGCCAAGAACATTTTCTACGTTCTGAATTACAAACATTTGGACAAACTTTGTATGGCGGCTATAGATTGTATAATCTATTTTTCCAATGATCCATATCTTCAATTGTTGTTGTTCAAATCTGGCTGTTTGTTTAGCATTATACAATTTATATTCAAATATGATTATACATTGGAAGAGAATGAGAAGAATCTGGATGCTAATGAAAAGACCAGCAAACAATTTGTCACCAATTCGTTGGCCAAGAAAAGTTTGTCGGCATGTGTGGCTTTGTTCGAGAACAGATTCGACAAAGCTTTGGTTGAGGACAAATCTTTGTTGGATGATTATTCGTTGATCAGGCAAGCCATCTATGCATTGCTAACGCCCTACATAGCCAATCAATTGAACATGGCCAATGTTCCGGAATTGTTGAAATTGTTGAACAGTAATGTGGAGAATCCATATTTCATTTGGAACAATTCTTATAGAGCCGAATTGTTGAACTATCTGCAAACACAGGAACGAGAACTTTTAAGAAGTGGTGTTTGTATGGATGAATCCTATGGATCGCAGTTTGTTTATTCAAGCCATAAAGAAGAATTGATTGTTGCGGATATATTCGTTCGGGTTTATAATAAGCAACCAAATTATCAGTTGAATAATGTTAGAAAATTTGTGGTGGCTTTGTTGGACAACATCGGTACACATGCACAATATTTGCATTCGATCAATGCTATTTCATCGTCGCAAGACGAGAATGTGATAATCGATCAGAACCGTATCAACACCATAAAACAATGTCTGACAGCATTGATCAACCTGTTGAATTATAATGCAGGCATTGAAACCTATTTTGTCGGACATTTCCGGAATATTTTCAGCCTGTTGCGTTTGGAAACACAACCGGAAGTACAATCATTGGTTTTGAAATTGTTGATGAAACTATCGGCCAACAAGGAATGCATCAACGATATAGCCAATTCGAATGTGATCATCAATCTACTATTGATGCTTCGAGTTGTGTCCAGAATCAATGAAGCGCAAGCGAGAAATTTTGTCGATATTCTTGAAATCATGCAATCATTCAGTACGAATAGTGAATTGGTCAAAGAGGAAATTGCAAAAGGGATCATACTGTATGTTCTTTATCTGTTCATCATGCCCAATCATGTTTCGGTACGGGAAAAAGCCGCACAATTGTTGGTGAAAATCAGCAGCGATTCACTGAATGGACAATACTCCAATTGGGTTTTATCTCAATTTTTGCCCACATTGTTTTTGAACGCAATGAAAGATGCGCCGCAGAATGCCATTAATCTGTATGATGAGAATAAAGAGAATCCGGAATTGATTTGGACCGAAGAAGCTCGTAATCGGTTGAATCGTCATGTTAAAATGTTGATTGATAAACTCTATCTACAACAGACCAACAATCCATCCTATATATGGAAATTTGCCGCCGATTGTGAATTCCGGTCCTCCTCTGATGAGGATGAATTTCGAATCTCCGGCGTCTATCTTCGTCTGTACAACAAAAGTCCTGGTTGGATCTTGAGTAGACCCAAAGAATTTCTACTTGCTTTGCTTGAATTTGTTAAAAATATGTGTGATAAAACCGAATTCGACGTAAGTATCAAATAGTTTGTCGGACACACTTTTATCCGATCCGTATCCAAATTATTAATCGTGCGGGGTGATTTACAGGAACAAAAATTATCCATGGTCAATGATGCTTTACATATTCTTCTTTCGACTCAACCGGATTTTCTAATATTGATTCCGCCCACCGGTTACATACCGATATTCATCAACAAAATGGAAAGCAATAATTTGATGGTCTCAAAATCGTGCCTAAGCTTGATGCAAAAATTTTCATTGAACAATTCTTGTTTGAATGATATGGTTAATTCTCAAAAACTAGCCAAAAATTTTAACTTTATCATTGAGAAACATCCATCCTTGATTGAATTGCTGTGCGATGCATTGGTTAGAATATATGAATCAAGACACGAAGAATTCATAACGCAATCAATCAAAATCGGTTTGGTCAATAATCTATTGAATGTACTCGATTCTAACGCTAGTCAATCAACTAAAGCGAAAATTGTACAAATGTTCCAAACAGTGCTGGATTCTGAATTCAATGCTCAAATAAGCGAAGTTTTAAATAATTCAAACATTTGGAAAGATTATAAAGATCAAAAACATGATCTGTTCATAACCAATAAAAATTCAGCCAATCACTTAACCAGTAAGTTTCTCCCTGCTTGATGGCCTAATCCTGTTGTTTCATCTTGATCTCGTTTTGCCCCTTTAGATTCTTCCGTTAACATTGCCGGATATTTGAAACAAAGTTCCGCCAAGACTTTACCTCTAGTGCCGCCTCCTATCGAGGAATAATTATACTAATAATTGTGGATGATCAATTGAACTTGGACATTTTGTGATTGTTCGGCTTTTTATCGAAAAAAATCGTAATTTTTTTCTATATCAAAAAAATTTAATCTTTTTATATAATATATTTAATTAATAAATTTTTTATAATTATGATTCAATGTTGATCAACAATTTAATATTTATTATGTTTATTATAACAATAAAAGAAATTAATTTTTACAACAAAAAAAAAATTTAAGGCAGATATTTTTTAGCAATACTTAATGATTTCTTTTCGAATGCTTTGGAATGTATGGGCGTATGATGAACATATAATGGATTCAAAGCGAATTTAGCATACAATTCATATATCTCGAAGAAGAAATTTTTGATATTATTCTCATCGATTCTTGGTGCATTATGTAACAATAGAAATTTGATTCGAGAATTTCCACCAACGAACGCTGTCACAAACCATTCGTTGAATTTATCCACACATTTGAGAAACATGTTCGGCGTGGTCCAAGAATGTTCTTCGACCAGATCCAATGCAGCATGGGCGACGAATTGGGTCAAATATCGGTGGTCAAAATTACGATCCGCCCCTTTGGTGGTATATTCCAATTCGAATAATGGATTATCAGATTTACCAACGATCACAAAATAATAACTAAATCCGGAAACACTCATTTCAAACCAGATTATAACAACGCCCCAAGAATAAAAACCGTAATATAAATGAATAAGATTGTGAAGAATAAACGAAATAGGTTGTTGTCAATTTTGAGTGAAAAATTTTTTTTTGTACAATACTATTTGAAAGGACCATGTGATCCGGTGATCATGTTTTCTTAGCGCCTTTTGTTTTTTCACTCGTTCATTCACATCGGCATGATTTATGGCCTGGCTTCATTGGCAAATATTTCATTGATCTGAAACAACGTTTGAATTACGTCAATTTATCATGGATTTTCTTGAATACCCAGATGCTGTCAAAGAAGATCGTGGAGATTTGGTAAGTAGTATCCAGAATTTTTGATTGTTGCAAATCGTTGATCCTGATGCAATGTCTTTTTTTTATAAAGACATATGGCCGTCTCAAATTAACTAGCACTCAGATAATTTTTAAGAATCACAAAACTGGCAAAGTGGACAGTTTGGTTTATAATGACATCAAAAAAATTTCATGGCAAAGGATGGCCGGAGGTTATTGTATTCGGATAATGATGAAAAATGGTCAGCTTTATCGTTATGGTGGCTTCAAAGAAAAGGATAAAGAAAATCTTGAAAAGTTCATTTTGAAAAACTATGCCCTTCAACTGGATGTACGCGAATTTTCCCTGAAAGGATGGAATTGGGGAGCCCCTTCATTCGAAGGTTCTGTCTTGAATTTTAATTTAAATTCGAAGAAATCAGACCCTGAACCGGCATTCGAAATACCACTATCAAACGTGAGTCATTGTACATCCGCAAAAAATGAGGTGACAGTGGAATTCCATCAAAATGATGATGCACCAGTCTCTTTAATGGAGATGAGATTTCATATACCAACAGTGGATGGAGATGATGCAGTTACAGATTTTACGGCAGAAGTTTTGGCCAAGGCTAGTATTATTCGTGAAGTGGGTGAATGCATTGTCATTTTCAAAGAACTTCAATGTTTGACACCTCGTGGACGATATGATATCAAAGTATTTCCGACATTCATACAACTTCATGGTAAAACGTTCGATTACAAGATTCCTGTTACGTCCGTGTTGCGATTGTTCCAATTGCCACACAAAGATAGTAGGCAGGTATTTTTCGTCCTAAGTTTGGATCCACCGATCAAACAAGGTCAAACGCGGTATCATTTCCTAATTCTTCTGTTCAACAAAGAAGAAAATATCTCCGTTAATTTGAGTTTGGATGAAGAAATACGACAAAAATACGAAGGAAAACTAAGCAAAAACATGTCTGGACCATTGTATGAAGTGATTGCGAAAATAATGCGTGCCATAATCCAGCGCAAGATTATTCAACCGGATAACACGTTCTCTAAAGACGTGCCGGCCATAACTTGTTCGTATAGAGCTAGCAACGGTTTGATGTATCCTTTAGAACGAGGCTTTATCTATTTGCATAAGCCACCAGTTCATATACGTTTTGATGAGATTGTTTCAATCAACTTTGCTCGATCGGGTGGTTCTACACGTTCGTTTGATTTTGAAATCGAAACCAAATCGGCCATGGTTCATACATTTAGTTCGATTGATAAAGAAGAATATGCAAAACTGTATGATTTTGTTACCAGTAAAAACTTGCGGCTGAAAAATCGTGGCACAGAAAACATGGCGCTGAAATTAGACGATGATTTCATCGATTCAGACCTTGATGATAATGAACCAGATGCTTATCTGCAAAGAGTTCGTGAAGAAGGTCGTAACAGAAATATAGAAGGTGATTCGGATGAATCGGACGATGATTTTAATCCTGAACAAGAAGAAGATGATGTAGCCGAAGAGTTCGATTCGAATGCCAGCAGCAGTTCATCAGGTTCGGATGCTGGTTCAGATCAAAGTGAAAATAGGAAACGTAAAAAACATAAAGAATCCAAGCACAAGCACAAAAAATCTAGAGGAGAATCTTCGAAAAAAAGTTCCAAGAAAAAGAAAGATGATAATAAACCTAAGAGACCACAATCAGCATTCTTTCTCTGGATGAATGAGAATCGTGAAGCCATCAAAAGGAAACATCCAGACTTATCTTTGACCGAAATTTCCAAAAAAGCTGGCGATCTTTGGAAGGAGATCAGTAAAGAAGAGAAGGCCAAATATGAAGAATTGGCCCAGAAAGCTAAAAAACAATATGAAAAAGAGATTGCTGAATATAATGCTACAGGTGGCGGTGGCGGAAGCGACGAATCGAGGAAAAAATCTGAAACAAAAAAACCATCTTCAAAGTCGCCAGTAAAAAGTAGCAGTCAACAGTATAAAAGTAGAGAATATATCAGTTCGGCAAGTTCGTCAGGTTCTGATAATGATGATTCTGATTCTGATGCTGGTAGCGAGAAAAGTAAGGAAAAATCCAAACCAAAAAAGAAAAAATCCGAAGAAAAGGGAAAAAGCAAGAAAAAAGAGAAGAAAAAGAAAGCCAGCGATGATGATGACGACGACGATGATGATGATGATGTATCATCAAAGACCGAAGAAGAATTACCGACACCTACCGAATCTGAAGATTCCGATTAAAGATTTTTCCCGGCACCAGATTATGATTATTTGTGTCTCTAATCTCATCATTTTGAATTCCTTACATACCATTACTATAAACATTTCATAAAATGATTTGAAACTTTTTATCATACAAACAAATAAAATAAATATCATAATGACCATAAAATTGTTTCTCTTATCAGTGAGTATTATATTAATACAATATCATACAAATAAAGATTTATTAATCCTGAATATTTTTGGTAACATCACAGTCTGGTCATTTCTTCGACGTCGCTGTCTTCATCATCATTATCAGCATCATCATCGTAGGATGGAAAAGATCCAGACAGATCTTCGGTGATTTCAATACAAGTGGCAGTGGTTTTGTTACCGCCGGTGGTGCGATGATTTTTCTTGGACATCAATGTATTAGGCGTCGTGGTTGTTTCATCAATGGCATCCGTTTCATTGTTAACCATAATACTAACAGTTCTCATATTGTAGTTATTATTAATTTTATTACTCTTTCTATGGTGACCATTCGGGCTGATTGGTTTGATTTGATTGGTCGAATGATTGGAATTTTTCGACGATTTTCTCCTTTGAATCTTTTCACTTATTCTCTCATAAACATTGGTTTGCATTCTTTTCACTGTTTTGTGTTCAAGCAATTGTTTCAAAAGAATTTTGATCACCAAAACTTTACCCTTTCTACAAATGGCCATCAAACAAGTGGTTTTAGGATCATAAGACACTGAGAATATTGCCGTATTATCGATCCATTGGCTGATTGAATCATAATACAATGGTGTACCTGTTTCAAGATCACAGATGTAGAGAGAACCATATTTGGACACGATGAATATTAAACCAAGATCATTGTCGCAAGCAATGTTGGTGGGTATGTCGCAAAACGGTGTCGAATCGAACTCATCCGATGATTGTATGGGGCATTCGATTTGGTCGGCGGAGATTCTCCGCAAGGCATGCAACACCAATTGTTGACTTTTTAACGGCCTACTCTTCAAATTACAGTTGGACATGGTGCTAAGCTCAATTATGTACAATTTCCATAGATCCATTCTTTCACGATTGATGGCCACTAAAAGATTTGATTCCTTAGCATTACCTTCAAATCGATATGCCACAAACACACAAGCATGTGCTTCTATGCACTGGCTAAGCTTATAGCTTGATGAAAAAATTTGAATTTTACCGCCAATTTCGCCTACGATCGCAAAGTTTAAAATCAAAGTTTTGAAATACGAAACAACCCTTTCACACGAAAATCGTATATACCTTCATCGTTGACAAACAAGGTGGTGAGCGCACACCAACTACCCAAGAATGTATCTACAATATAATTTACTATTTGATTTGATTTGATCTCTTCATCCAAAGCAAACTTTGGATATTCAAGGGAATTCTGTTGATTCAAACTCCAATGATAGACAAAGTTTTCGGTTATGATCGCAACAGTATCACCAGTGATCCATGTCCAATATGAACATTTCATTGGAAATTGAGCCGTACCCAAACAATGATTATCACGTATAGAATAAAATGCTAACCAATATTCATTTGATACGGCGATGATTTCCTGTTCCGGACTGATCTGTGCACAATTAGTATCGGTGTTTGTCTCACAATTTATCAACAGATATTCGAACGGATTTATCAACGTAATGATGCTTTGTGGTGTTGTCGATGATGATGATGATGGTGGTGGTAATTGTATGAAAGATGATGATAAAGCCGATAGGGCCAAAACAGAATCATCTTTTGATCTACCATGATGATGAAGATAATCATTACCACGTGGAAAAGGTGGATCATAGTATTTTGAATATTGTTTTGGCGTACTAGACTTATGGTTATTGGGGTGAAATGTTGAACTAGATGAAGCGATCGAAGAGGATGAGAATGAAGATTGTGAATGATTGGCCCAATCATATCCAGATGATGAAAAAGAATTGGATGGTGATTGATTTTGGTGATGGCTGTTGTTGTTATTGTTGGTTATGTTCGTGGAATTATCCGACGACGAAATCGATGGTGAACATTTACTCCGGCGTCCGGAAAACGTATTGAATGGTGTTGAGCTATTATTATGATGGTGGTGGTGGTGGTGGTTATTATTGCTGACAGGCGTGGCAGAATAGTTTGAAAGTCTTCCCGCCGAATCACCAGTACGGTGGCAGCAAGCAATCCATTTACTGCTGGTCATTTTCACTTTGTTCCAGCAGACATCATTCACTTTGATATTATAATCGCAAAGCTTTGTGAAGATCATGAAAATCGGAATCAGAATCAATTTGAAATTTCAAATGGCAAGAAACTTACACTGAACAAGGGCGTCACTTTTATTCCATGGTATTCTTTCATTTTCTTCACGGATTCTTCTCTTTTCAAACAAAAACTTGAGGAATCGGTTTTTTTCAATTTTTTCAATGAGCGAAAATATCTTGTCTGCTCAAGAATCTATGCGAGACTATCGTACATATGGGACGACAAACACAATGCTTTATCCTTGAAAATTTTGTTGTCTTTGCTGTGTGGTAGCCAAGCGTAAAATAACATATATTTGGCATTTATTGATTTGCTTTAACTATTTGATGATGATTATGATATCTTCAATGTCGTTGACGTTATTATTGGTTTCCAATAGTTTTGTCATAGCCGCCGCTGTTTTTGTTGTTGTCGTCGCTGTTTAGGAAAATTTGTAAAAGAGAATCCATAACACGACCGTACATTTGTATTTATATAAAAAAAAATACTAATCGGGCGTCATTGTTTTTAAACTGGTATCCAAGGATTTAAATTGTGATTTTTTTTCTAGCTTCTAGCTGATCTTCAAATTTTAAGGATAAAATGATGATGGAGGGAAAAACTTACCATTGAAACAAAAAAAATTCTGGCAAACAGAATACAAAATAGATCGAAGAATTTTTACAACAACAATAACAACAAAAAACGTCCCACACTTTGGTGATGTAATCAAATAATTCTAAAAATAAAACCTAGGACGAAGAATAAGAATAATTTCAGTATGGCAAAAATAATGATAACAACAACAACATCAAAAACAAACCGAAACTAAACAGCACAATGTCAATGCCAATGTTAAAAAATTGTGGCGGTTCTAGTTCATGGACTTGGAGGAAATTTAAAATTTGTCCTTCTATTTCTCTTGTTGTTGTTGTTGATCATCTTTTTTTGGGGGTTTTTTGTTTTTAAAACCCGGATTCAAAAAAACAAATCCAATTCAGATTAAGGGCGCAGAACAATGATGACAATTTGAGGGCGTTGAATTGATCCATTGTCAAACCATTAGGATACTATGGTTTGGTTTGATGACAATTTATCTCAATTTTGTTTTTTTTTGTTGGAGAGGAAACAACTCATCCGAACGGAACTAATCATCAAATGATCAGCCAAATACAATTACTACTTCTATTTGATGGGAATTGTATCAAAATGGCGTTGTTGTTTTCGTTGGTAATTGAGGATTGAGGATGATTGTAGAACAACAAAAACAAAAACAATAACACTGAACCGAATAATAACCATGGTTCGTTGTTCTGCAAGCAAGCACAAGATTATTTATGTGTCTGTTTTGGTTATGAGCTCGAACTTTAGTGTGTGTTTTGAAAAAATCATTCACCAAAGCTTAGATCTGGCGGCGACAGATGGCGCTGATGCGGTCATTTTTTTTAAATTCGAAAAATTTGCCACCACCAAACAATCCCGAAACGGAATTCGCGGGAATTCTTCTGGATCTCGGGAATTCTCGGGATTCCCGCCTTTTTCCAGAATTAAAATTTTTCAAAGTTTCAAATTGAAATTAATAAACCACAATGATAATAATTCAGATTTGGATTCGCATTCGGATTTCGGTGCCGAAACGGATCAAGAGAGACAAAGATCGTTATTGAGCTAATAATGTGGAACCACCAAACAACTAAAAACATCCATTAATCCCGATCCGAGTCGAGTCGATCATCCGTGTCAATCACACTGGCACAGACACACAAAGAAATGTGTAACATCGGCCAAACACAAATCCCCCAAACACACACACACAGTGTATCGTTGTGTCTCACCACCACCACACATAACCTTGTCGTTGATTATGATGATGATGATTATTATTATTATTATTTCCAGCAAAATAGTCCTCGATTTCGGCCAGAAAAATATCTCCGCGCTTTTCAAGTGTGTATCTTGGGAAGCGGTTCGTCATGACCTGAAACAAGTTCTGCAGATCCTGTTGCTGCTGAAACTTCTGTTTCTGCGGGACAACGACGGCCAACAACGTCGACGTCGACGTCGAAATCGTAACACAGCCCCGACGATTGTTTATACGGCGGCGGTGGCCACGGCGACGACGACGACGATGATGATTGTTGTTCGTGCCCCGTGTTGTTGTTGGCAAATCTCGCTTCATATCAATCTCCAATGGCATTTGGAACAACACAACTCACAAACCGAACTCACAGCTGGCTGGCTGGCTGGCACATCCTGCTTAAAACAATGAAAATGAAAATACAGATTTTTGTCATTGAAAATGGGCCAAACGCGTGCACACAGACTCGCACACTGGCGGACGGACGGGCAGAGACCCGATGCTAAACCGAGCGACCGACCGACCGCATCAATTCGACGCGAACGCAAGCACATGTTTTCGTAATTCGTGTCCAACATGATGATGTCGGTCAAATGGTAAATCTCCAACAAAAAATAAAACAAAAGCAAAAAAACAAAAGCTTGATTCCGTTTGATCCCAAAGAGGAATAATCCCAAAAGATGATGATCATCATCATCATGGCACGAGCCGTGTCCACGATTCCCAAAAAGATTACGGGACAGCCGAGGACAGGCTGTCAATCTTGCATGATGGTGGTGCCCAATGCCAAATCCTCTCTCCCGCTCGCTCTCACTCTCGTTCTCGCTAGCTGTTCACGACCGAGCATCACCGCCGCGCCGAACATGGTTGTTGCTCAACATGGTGGTGGTGGTGGTTTTCGAATTTCGGCCAAGATGTTCTTCAAATTTTCGACCGAAACAACAACGACGAGAAAGTGAAAAACAGTTTCACTTGACCTCAACAACAACGACGACAACGACAACAACCACGATAACCATGGCCGTTTTGGCGTGTTCGAATAATTACTCGGGGCACAACATTGCGAGAGATATTCGCACAGCGAGCTCGAGAGAGCGAAAGTCGCTTTCCTGCAGGCGCCAGATAGCCGAATTTCTTGCCCTGTTTGATTATTGTTCAAACGTTGTTCGGTGATGGCGGCCACTTCCTTCTTCTCCTTCGTCTTCGTCGTCGTCGTCCCGTTTGTTACGGTGCCGTGCACCGTTATTCGAAAAACTCGAACGAACTTCGAGTCGATGGAAATGAAAATCATGAAAAGTAGGATCCCGACGCCATCATCATCATCATCCTTTCACTCTCGCTTTCGCGCTCTCTTTTTTTTCTGCGCTTTGGAAAAATATTGTCGGTCGGATGGGATTGGGATTGGCATTCTGACTATAGTTAGCCTCCTGTTGCTGCGGCTGTTGTCGGTGTTGTTGATGTTGTCGTCGTCGTCGTCGTTTCGCCACCACCATCATCGATCAGGCCAAACAAGATAATGCCAAAATGATAAATTTCGACGTTTGCCGTTTCGTTCTCTCTTCTCCGTTGGCCATGAGAAAGGCGAAAAATCAAAAACGGAAATCGAATGTATCGACACGACCGACACATACACACACACAACTACGACGACGCATACAAAAGCAAATGTTGCCGCCGACGACGACGCCGTTTTTTGGCCCAAACGGAAATGGTAGATTGGCCAATCAGAGGGAGAGAGGAAGCGAGCGAGCAAGCGAACTAAATCGAACGAAAACGAAACGGCAAACGAAAAAACATGGAGATACATTGCTGCCATTCACCATGGCTAGCCATGTTTTTACGTCAAATGGTAATACACACACACATGGTAACAACAATGGGAATCCATAGCCAACAAATAGCCATGGTTAACTGTCGTTGCTGTTGGTGTGTGTGTGTGTGTTTGATGGCCATCGAAGGCAATCATGTTTGCCCCGGGTATGGAAAAATTTCCAATTCTCTAACCACACACACACCACCGATATTATCAATGGAAAACATCGATGATGGTGGAATAGAAGACCACCACACATACTTACCACAGAGAGAAAGAGTTTCGAGAAAAAG
Source organism: Amerodectes protonotaria (assembly GCA_025882695.1). Classification (NCBI taxonomy): domain Eukaryota; kingdom Metazoa; phylum Arthropoda; class Arachnida; order Sarcoptiformes; family Proctophyllodidae; genus Amerodectes; species Amerodectes protonotaria. Next base: position 81,931 of record JAOZJS010000097.1, read on the forward strand.
TACAGAAAACAAAGTGGCAAAGATGGCGACGGCGACGACGAAGACGAAAAAGGCAACGGAATGTGGTGGATACGATTGTACCAGAAGAAGAAGGCGCGAGCGCGGAAAATGAACGATGCTTGTTTTCCCTAATAATAATAATATTCGAATTCGAATTCGAATGTAGGTAGGTAGAAGCGCAAAAATGCTTCGAAATCGAACAGGAAAAGTTGGTTGAGCATAGTTTTCGAACGTTTCGAACATTCGCGGCACCATTGGCGGTAGTGCGTGTGTGTGTGTGTGTGCGCGCGTACCAATCCAAACATCGTAGCCATCATCATCATCATCGCCGTAACCAACCCAAAGCTGTTGTTGTCCACCAACCAACATCGAGAAAGTGTCCAAAGGCAAAACTGAAAAAGCGAAAAAAAAAGTATTAAAATTAAATATACGAAGAACAAATTCAAAGACTCAAGGCAATCGACTATTGACGGTGTGTTGCCGAAAGATGATGATGATGGTATCGGGCGTGGGCAAATATCTCGTCGTCGTTGCCGTTGCCGTCGTCGTCGTCTTTCATCTTGTTTCCTCTTTTTCTTTGGGCATCCTGGACACAAACGCACGCGATGTTGGGAAATACACCACACACACCATACCACAAAAGCAGCGAGCGCGCGTACGAAAAACGATCCGTTCGTTCGAAAAAAAAACCTCGACGACGGCGACGACAACACGGACGACGCAAATGGTGGTGGTGGTGGTGGGATAATAGGGGAAACAGAGAGGAAGGGGGAGGAAAAGGCTCGACCATAAAAAAAATAATCATTTTGAATGTCAAAACGATCCTGGAACACACGAACAGACAGACAGACAGTTACAGGTGAATTAATGCTGCTGCTGCTACAACCGAACAAAGACGAAAAAAAACCGCCGCTACTTTTCGAATCGTTTTTTTGTTCTGTTTTGGCGCGGGGCAAAAAAATGGAAGGATAACCGCCGAGGTGCGAAACAACAACAACAACAACCTGTTGCCGATAGCTATTTTATCATCCAAAATGTTGATGCCGTTGATTTGATTTGATTTGATTGGAATTTCTTAATTTTATTTTTAAATTTTTAAATCGTTTTTCAATTTTGAATTTTTCTGGTTATTGATTTTTGTGTGTGTAAAGATTTGGCGACGATACGTGCAATCAAAAAAATCGAAAAATTCGAATCGCGCGTTTACAAGAAAAAAATTTTGTATTGAAACCACCTGTTGGCTTTCTTCCCTTGTTAACCGCCTCCAGTGATCGTCGTCGTATTGTTTTAACCGGCCACCAACAAGAATCTACTGAATAACGTTTGATGATGATATTTCAGATTGAAACGACATTCATGGTAGCAGTAGTGGTGGTCACACCACCACCACCGCCAACTTTTGATGATTTCCATTCCGAGTTTTTCCCGAAAAATTTTTTTTCTGAATGTCCACGGCCAAATGGTAATTTATGTTTGTCTCTCTCTCGCTAGCTCGTTTTCCTTTCACTTGCTTGCTTGCTTCATCTTTCTCTAGCTCTCTGTTTGTGTTTCAAATTGCTGGGATAGTTAATGGATGTTGGAAATTATGATGGCCGAATACGTATTATATTCCAACGCATGGCGACCGTTGCTGGAACTATCCCAGAGTGTGGCCGAATATCTTCGCGTCCAACCATCATCATCAACCAGTGTGTTCGTGTTTGTATCGTCGAGGTTTTTCTTCTTTCTTAATAATAATATTAGTTTTATTTTACTTTGATTCGATTTGGATGCAGTTTGGCGCGCAAGCCAATCCGACCACGGTAGAGGCAATCCACCACCAACACCATCATCATCATCATCCCAACATTCACCGCCGCGAAAAAAAAGATCGGCGGACAGTTATAGCCGACAAAAAAATTTCTTCGTCTTTTTTTCCATGATTGTCTCCCTCTCTTTTGCTCTTGTTGCCTCTATACCACGAAATTATCTTCTCCTAATACCACGAGCAACGTGTTTCGTTATTTCTTTTTCTCTTTTTTTCTGAATAACGATTTTAACATTGAACATTCTCGTTTTATGGACAACAACAGTGGTACACGGTGCGTGTGGTGGTGTAACACTGAAATAATTTTTCACGGGACAAGACAACACAACTAGTCGTCTTGAGAGTTTTCTTGGTTGCAAATTAAGAAAACATAAAGTAAGAGAGTGGACGAACAAGAAGAAAGAATGAAGAAATCTCACCAAGTTTCTCCATCATCACCACCACCAACATCACCATCATCATCATCATCATCACCATCATTTGCTTCGTTTTCGAAGCCCGTGTATATGTGCAAAAAAAACTCTGGAGAGAGAGTGAATGAATATGTGGTATGGTGATGATATTTTTCGAGTGCACACATAACCATAACCACCACCACCACCACAACCATTTTCACTTTCCGTTTTTTTTCTTCTTCTTGTATTTTGTTTGATTCTTGTAGCTTGATTAGAGGTTCATCATCAAATCATCGAATTCGAATCCTGCGTCACCCCGAACGACGATACAAACCAATGTGTGTGCGGTTGATGGTACTCTTTTCATTTTTCGGTACATGATCATCATCACCACCATCATCATCATCCAGAAAATAGAAAAAACCACCAAAACCCAAAATCCAACTATATACTCCTTCTTCTCGGTTGTCCATGTTTCCCAACCACACACACACACTCTCAATATGTGTTTATTATGATCATTGATAACGCGCGTATTTGGTAATTTGTGGTGGTGGTTTTTGTCGTCGTCGTCGTCCTCGCCGTTGTCGTCTTCCTCGCCGCCGTCGTTCTGTTTTTTTTGGGTTGTTGGTTATACGATCGAGGATCGGATACACAACCAACCACCAACCATCAACCAACCAAAATATACACCACCAACGCGATCACCAGAAATTGAAATGAATTAAATAATACCAACCAACCAAACAACCAACAACTAAACAACAACCAAACAGCAAGACCAAAACAACCAAACAACCAACGAACTACCATTCGGTTATCAAACAACATCCAGACAACGACCAATCCGACAATCCGCCAACCAACCAACAACAACAACAACAACCATAGCTCAACAACCATTCCATTCCACCACATGGGGGAAGTACTTTTATTAAAGCTTTAACAATTTTGGTGATGCTTCAATTGTGTGGTGCGGGTTTGTGTCTGTGTCTGTATATCGGTTACAGTTTGAGATAACCAGGAAAATTGATTCGATTTTGATTAAGCCAACGCCAACGATTAAAAGAGATCGACACACCGAACCGACCGACCGACCGACCGACGATGATCCACGGATTGTTCAATCACTTCTTCCTCTAGATATCATCACATCCCCTACTACTACTTGTTGCCATCGATTGATTGGTTGGTTGTTTATACCCGATCGATGCGGTACGCCGATTGTGACTCAAAATTGAGAAACACACACCAAACGCCACGACCAATCAATCCGACGACTCAACTGGTAATCCAGCCACCAGCCCCCGAACCACCTGTTGATTGGGCAAATATACACACACACAACAATACCAATACCAAAGCATATTCTTGTGTGTGTAGTGTGTTACTCATTCTGGGCAATCGCGGTTTTTCCATTGGTCGCACACACGATATCAAAAAAATTGAAACAACAACGACCACCACTCTCGCTCTCTCCAAATGTGATAACCGGACAAAACCAAATGTGAATTGACTGGTGGCCGACCAAAAAAACTACACACACGCACACTGGAAAAAAATATAAAACGGCGTGGCGTTTTCGCTCTCCGTCTCCCACTCTCGCTCGCTCGCTATCTCTGAAACTCTTCGGATGATGATGATCATGAAAATTCTCAATACCGAAGCATAATACCAAAGAACCGAAGAAGAAGAAGCTCGCTGAAACGCGCAACACAACAACCAACATTCCAGCCACCGAATGGAACACAAAGACACAATTGTCGTTCCATTCGCGCTACTCAACGATATTTCAATTGTTTCAACCAAGCCCTGCAAGAATATCATCAAGAATCAGAATCCAAAATATGACCGAAGTTGTACCAACTGGTGGTGGTGGTGATTCAATGTCTTCATCGCCCGACCAACAACTTCCATGGCCCATGGGTATGTGTGCGTTCCATTAATTCATTTCCCAAATTCCCGTTTTTCTGTTGTCCGTTTCGCAATTATAATTATATACACACATTCCATTGATGGACAATATAATTGTTGCTTCCCCCCCACACACACGCTCAGTCCATATATGATCATCAGCATCAAGTGTTCCAAGAGACCGCGTTTCATTAACACACACACACACATTGGCAGGCACTCTTCTCTTAAAATCCAAAATCCCTGTCTCTATCCTCTCCCTTTGTGGATCAGGATACACTTCTTCTGGAACACGCGCAGATTTGTTTGATCCCTTTCCCTTTTTGTTTTTGCTGCTGCTGCTGCTGCCGCCATCATCATGGATCCACCACCATCATCATCATCATCATGATGATCCTTGGAGCCTTGTTGCCGAGGCCACGTCTCGAACACAAGAGAGGGAGAGATGGAAAGGGCAAGCCATTTGTTCGATGTTTTCGTCGTCGTCGTCGTGGTCTTCACCATCATCCATCTACAATGGTGGTGGTGGTTGTTGTTGTTGTTGTCTGTTCTGGATTATGCACATTATCGTTTCGTTTGTTTTTCCTCCCCTCCCCTTACCATCATCATCATCATAGTCGTCCTGATAGCCTCGTTTCCGTATGGCGACGACGACGACGACAACGGGACACAACAACCATATTCGACAACGCTGGGCTCTGCAGCGTGTGTATCTGATGCCGAAAAGCTGGCTTGTTGTTGCTTCAAGCTTGAAGCACATCATGGCCTTTTGGTGGTGTGTGTGTGTTTCAGCCATAACCATGGCTAGGATGAGCGACGACGACGAAAAATGAAAATGAAAATGAAACAAGTAGCCACCATTGTTGTGGGTTTTAAAAGTTTAGTTTAGTTTAGTTTCTCCCAAAAAAAACGACAACCAAAAACACCGAACGCGGTTCGGTTGAATTATCTTCTGCTCGTGTTCGACACCCGCGTTCGACGGTTCTTGGAACCTCGAAGCTACAGCAGCCGCCGCCGCGCAGCCGGACAGATGATGGCCAAAAAGAGTTTTGTCTTCTTGATGGCACCACACAAAAACCAATGCCAATTCTCTCTCCTCATTTTGATTTTGGTAGAAAACGACGATAATAAATACTACCACACACACCGAGAGCGAGCGAGAATAGCTCCTAACCAACATGCAGGCAAGCGATTCGTGGGCCAAGCAACAGTTGTTCGTGCACAAAATTTCGTTGATGAATACCCGTGAATTGTGCGAAAGAAGCGAGCGAGCCAGCGCGAATGTTCTGGTGTGGTTGCAGCTGTCCGAGCAAAAAACGACGACGACAACAACCAAGACCAAGACACAAAAACTGCTTGATGTCCTTGTGTGAATGTTCGTTCTCGGTTTGGTTCGGTTGCTCGAACCAACGCACGCACATGTTCTTTTCGGCCAACGACAACAACAATTCTTTTTGGTCGAAAAGAACATTATTTACCCAGAAAAAAATAGAACCTAATGGTGGTGGTGGTGGACTTTGACCAATCTTCGGACAGAGCTAGGTGTGTTCACGTTCGCTTCGGTTCGTGTGTTTGCACCATCTCTCTCGCTCTGTGGCTGCATGTCCGCGCTTGCAGCTTGTTGCTACTTTTGGTCGAAATTCATGCCGGTAAACAAGAAAATATATCGGCCAACCCCCTGTGGCAGGATGATGAGGGGGAGGAAGAGGAGGAGGATGAGGGGATGAAGCCGAATTCTCAGGTCTTGGCCCCTAGGACCTGACCTCGCTCACTCACTCACTCTCATCAAGTTAATTATTCTCTTTTCCACCATCAGCAGCAGCAACAACAGAAATAGCAGAACTGACCGCGGGTCGTGGTTGCGAGCATTTTGGTTTGTTGGTTGGTTGGCCTGGGTTCGAGGTCCGCTTGTTGGTACACCAGATATTATTATTATCATTAATAGGGGACGACGACGAGAATCATACGATTGCACGATCGAACCTTGAAACTATCATCTTGTGCGAGTGTGTGTGTGTGGGTATGTTTTCGGCGGGTCGGTCGCTCGGTCGGTCGGTTGATTGGTTGGTTTCAGGTCCCAAGCACACAATGTAAATGTGTGTGTGGTTCTCTCTCTCTCTCTCTCGCGATATTATTCTGTGAGCCGCCCGCCTTGTTTCTTCTTGTTCTTGTTGCTGCTGCTGTTGTTGTTGTTCGGTCATTTTCGTATCGCTCAAATGATTTCATGTGAGCTTGCTTGCTTGTGTGTTTGTTTGTTTGTTTGTCTTCTTCCATTCCAGTCCAGTCCAAACTTGATTTCTCGGTCAACTGGAACACACACTCGCACTCGCACTCAACTGAAGACCACACTTTACACAAGGATATCTGGATGATGATGATGATGATGATTTAGTCCGTGTCCGTGGCCAAGTATTGTTTAAAAAATTCAACCGTGATATTCATCATCATTCGTCTCTCTCTTGTTTTCGTTGTTGGTGGATGATTGTGGTTTTGGCCGCCATCCCGTTGTTTCTAGTTGTTCCAGCAATTAAATAACGGAAATTGCTAGCCTGCCTTGGCCTGGCCCACAATATGTATGCATGTATGTATGTATGTGATGTGATTTATCATCATGGAAACTTTTTTTTCTGTGAAACAACAGGCCATCCTGTTGTTGTTGTTGAAATGTTTCCGGTTTTCTGTTCCAAGCGCGCGCACACTCACACACGCACACACACTGAGCAGAGTGGCAACTTGTTGAATAATGATGATGATCATCATCATCATCGTTGTTGATCATCAAAACCGCCAACAACCAAAACGCAGACACTTTCCATCATCTTCTTATTTCAATGCTAATAAGTCCACCTGTGTTTGTGTGTTGTAGATTGTTTGATTGTGTGATCGACATTTTTTTGGAACATGTCCGGCGGCCAATTTTGGGCCGGTTTTTCTCGTGTACGACGACGAGGTTCGGGGCCACAATCTTGGTGTGGTTGAACTTGATCGCTCTCGACGACGAGCTCCGCTGACCCCAAGATCATAAATTAATTAGTTTTGGAACACACTCACTCCAAACATAACAGCCGAATGCTTGTGATCCTGATTTAAAGAATTCGTAATTCGCAAACTAATACGGTTATTTTCGTTTTGTTTCGTTTCATTTCGTTTCTTTTGTGTATTGTAGTTCCAGTATTACAAACATTGACCGTCTTGTCGGATGGTGAAGAAGAACAAATGGAACAAAAGATGGGCATCGAGAATGGTTTCGGATTGAGCGTGACCAAAGTAGATCATTCAACTGGTTGTAATCCAATGCAACAGATTCAGCATATTAATAATCATCTTCATAATCATCCAAATAATAATCATAATCAAAACCATAATAATCAAAATAATAATAATTATAAACGTAAAGTTGGCCGACCAATCACATCAGTGAAGACAATGAATCGGTTTGTGTTGATTTTTTGTTTTGTTCTTTGTTTTGATTCAATTTTCCGGTTCCGGTTTCAAAATAATAATTCCATTTCCTCCCGCTGTGTTTGTTGCTGTTGTTTCAAACACCACAGTTCTTTTCCAGCAGTCGACGAGATCCGTGCTAAATTGGATGCCGGCGAATGTTATGTTAGGCCAAGAGCTTCAAGCTCCAGCTCTGATGTGTGGGAATTGTTTCAGGAAGTGGCCTACAAAGAAAATCATTTGTTCACCGGTATTGTACAATGTAAGACGTGTAAATTTTTGACACGTTATCATGGTCAAATAACCGGAACATCGCATATGCGTAGACATCATTGTTTTTCATTATTGTTTCCGAACTCTACTCCTGCCAATCGTAAACCGAAAACCAATCCGGTCACCGGGGCGGGGACAATACAATCATCGAAGAACAATAATAATATTGGTAGATCATCAACGATCAATGCGATTAATTTCAATATGGCCGATGCTGATTCGACAACGCCGCGAATGTTGAAAAAGCTGAAAAAAGAAATATCCGCACAGCAAAAATTCAAGTCGGAATTCCAATCTAATGCCACTACCACCATACACATGGCCGAAGCTTCGTCCAATGCCAATATAACGATACATCCAGCTATACCGAAGAAAAAATTCAAAAACGGAAACGGTGTTTTGCATCATCCAAATGAACGTTCGTTGATTTCCGCTGTGGTTGCAACGAACGGTGTGGCCGGTAATGGATCACAATCGATGCTTCGTACCAATGCCAATCATCATAATAATAATAGCAATAGTAATAATGGTTATAATTCACCATCATCATCTGCTGCTTCGTCGCCATCGCATCATCATTCCTCATCCGCATCATCATCATCACCAAACACATTAAATGTGCCAACAGTTAATTTTCGAATCCAAAGTTCCAAACAAGATTTACGTGAACGTTTAATACAATTCTGTTCAGAAGAATTGGTTCCGTTGAAAAGTGTAACAAGTGAATCGTTTAGGAATGTATTACAATCACATTTACGCCTTTGTACCTCGCAAATGTTGCAACAATTCTTGCCACAACCACAATTGATGAATGTTGCGACAACATTGTCCCATTGTCTCAATCATTTACCATCGCAGATTCCTGATCATGAACAATTACGATCATACTTGGAGATTGTCGTGAAACAGTGTTTGGATAAAATTCGCCAAGACATCAATGCTAATCTGGAAAGCAATGTTGGTAGTGCTTTGATCTGTGATTCTGACCAAGATGCCTGTATTATTTCCGTTTATTATGTGGACAATGATTGGAGATTGAACGAAGCCATCCTGTCGGCATCGGCCACAGTGTTCGATATAAATCAATTTGTTGCTCGTACATTGGACAATTATGCCCTGCAAGATAGGAAAAAATTATCGAAATTTACGTTCGTATCGCACGGGGGGCTTTTCGGTGGTGTTTCCGTTTGTCTTAGTTCGATGGCACATATCGTGGACAAAGTGGTGGATGAATCATTGTCCACCATTGATGATACGAGCAATGATTCAACAATCAGCCTAAGTGATCTGTTTGACTCTTGCCACGAATTGGCCATACGTTTGAATATACCGGTGGAATTCAATAATACCTATGATGTGGATTGGATTGCCAAATATGAATTGATGCAAACATTATTGTCGCAACAAGAGATGATCAATTTGCACCATCCGCCCAGCGATGATGGCCAGGATTCGGCGATTGATTTCAATCTTGTTTCGATGATTGTCAAACTACTAGAACCATTCCGGACTGCATCGCATGAATTGCGGCAATGTTTCAATCATCCAACCCTATGTCATGTATTGCTTTATTTTCATAAATTGAAAAAAGTCCTAGCCAATAATATTTCTCATCATCATCATCATCAACATCAAAATTCTGACCAAAAACCAACGAACCAAAATTCTCATAAAAATAATAATAATAAAACATCAACATCGAATAGGAATGATGTTGGTCAAAATGTTGGTGAAAAACCGAAAAACATAAAATTAACCAATAATGATGATGGTAGAAGAAGAAGAAGAAACAGCAACAACAACAACAACAATCATGATAATAAAATCAAAGATTCGATCGAACATCATAATAATATTAAAAATGAATCGGATTCGGATTCGAACGAGGAAAAAGATATTGATGATGATTCCAATCCAGCATCCACAATCAATGGTAATGATCTTCTTGAAAATTCAATGAAGAATAATGATGATAATGATGATGATGATGGTGATGATGAAGACAATGAAGGGGAGGCAGAAAAAGAAGTAGAAGCAAATGATGATGATCTGGAAGTAAATAACGGTGATGGTTGTGGCCAAGATGAAGAGGATGATGATGATGATGAAGATGACGACGACGACGATGATGATGAGGAAGAGGATGAAGATAATCAATCCATGAATAATGCTGATGATATTAATAATAGTATAAATAATAATGATGTTGATTCGGTTGTGGATCGTCTTAAGCAAACATTGATGGACAACCTGTTGAAACATTACCAGGTACAATCATTGCATAGGATAGCGACGTTTTTGTGGCCAAATTTTCGTCTATTGAAAATGTTAACTGGTGATGAACAAAAAGAGGTACATGAAGATGTACGTAAATTGATTCAATCACGTATCGGCACCAACTCGAAGACCAATACCAATACCGGCGATCAATTGGCGAATGGTGGTGGTGGTGGCGGCAATTCAGCGCACCATAGTGACATCCACCATAGAAGACTTTCGACTAATGATTTGAGCATGAATGGTGTTGTGGATCAAAATCATAATAGCAAATCAAGATCAGATTTTGATGAATGGGAAATATTCTCCGATCAAGATCAGGATGAAGTGGACAAATATCTATCCGTACAGCTAACATCCTGTTCAGAGCATTTTGTGTTGAATTGGTGGAAAGAACATTCGCAAGAGTTTCCAAAATTATCACAATTAGCCAAATGGATATTGTCCATACCGGCTTCGGTGACCACTAGAGAAAGATTTCAGATTATGAAAAATCGTCAAGTGGATGATATGTTGCTGTTTCTTCATTGTAATATGTATGTAATTATCGTCTCGAATTTTTTTCCACAAAAAAACTTATTTCCGTTTCCTTTTTTCCCCTATCTTCTAATTTTTCATGCAGACAAACGGACAAATTTGATTTGACCCAAATGAAAAAGATGACCAACAACAATGGTAAAACAAGCAGTAATAAATCCAAGCATAATAATAATAATAGCAACAAGAATCCAATCAATATATCCTCCAATAATATCAACTATGCTTCAAGTCTGATAGCCAATTGAATTGGGCCACAATGCCCTATAGGAAAAGCATTGTTGTTCCGAAACCACAAGCTTTGTGATGCAATAATGAATTTTGTTTTTTTTATTCTTCGCTCTCTCACTCTTTGAATTCCAATGATAATCATCAACCACAATTCCTATCACACATCCTCCTAGCCAGTCAATAATTCTCACACATTCTTTTAATTCCGAATTTCGATGGATGATTTTCAAATGTTTTCGTTTTTCTTTCTTTTTTTTTCGTTTCGTTTCGTGTTAATGTGGATTTTTTTTTCATCATTTCAATTGTTGAAATTATTATTAATTTTTTAAAATATTTTTTTTCTGCTTTATTTTTCTCAAATGGAATTACGACACACGAACACACACACCACAAGGTTCTTGATTGTTTTGCTTTCTTTCTTCTCCAAATTCGATTTTGGAATAATTATTCAAATTGATGTGTTGTCCAAGATCTGTATTCTTGTTTTTGCATAAAACTATTTTTTTTTCAATTGTCTGTATTATTAAAATCATCATCTAACTCTTGATGAATAAGAAGAAAAAGAAGGAATCAAATTTTTAAATTTTTAAATTCTCAATCATGCTAGCTTCCAGTTTTCCTCACTGGGGCGCGCACGTACAATTCAATTTTACGAGAGAGAACAATAGAGAACAGAAATGCACCTCCTCTTCTACTGTTTATAGTGTGTCTGGTCATCAAGTCAAATCATCACATTGTATCAATCAAAGAGAGATGGGAATACACCTCCTCTTCTACTGTTTATAGTACGCCTCGTCATCAGCACAAATCATCACAATGAACCAATCAGAGAGAGGGGAAAACGGTTCGTTATAGGCGTCAAACACATGCACAGACACACAAGGGTAATACTGCTGCTGGTGTTAAAGCTGTTGGCTTTTCTCCTCCTTTTTATTATTAGTGTGTATCTTGTCATCGGGTCAAATCATCATCGCTGGACCAATCTGAGAGGAGAAAACAGTTGTTATAGGCGTCAAACACATGCACAAACAAGACAAGTACTACTGCTGCGTAAAGCAATAAGACCCTCCTTGTATTTTAGTTTTTAATATAAAAGGAACAAACAAACGAGGATGGTTGTTTGATTGGGAACAAAGTGAAAAATTTTAATACAAAATGATAATGATAATACAAAAAAAAGATGGCCGACTAGGATACGACAACAACGAAATAATCAGGGGTAGATTTATGTAAAAGGTAGAAAATTGGAAAACAAAATGGTTCCAATGATGTAATAGCTGGCAAACCAAAATTTAAACATGGACATGGTACGATGTCCGATCACTTTCATCCGGATCAATTGATAAGTGGCCCAATATGGCCATGGATTAGCCGACAGCAGGAATCGATTGGATACTTGTATGTGCATGAATAGTATACAGACTAGTGATAAAAAACTGGAATGTATCACAAACGGTAACAAAAGTTTACAATTGAAACATTTCTCCGAATTCGCTGGTCGAATGAACAATGTTAGCCTGGATTCAAGCATTGGTTTTGGTGTTTGCAACAATAACAATTGTTGGACGAAGGGTAAATTTTTACGAAAATACAGACAGGAAGAGTAGATGGTAACGAACAAAATCGGAAATGCTAGCAAAAAATTCGGCAATTGTTTCCAATGATAATAATTCAACAATCCGATGTTCCAATATTTAGCCTGAACCGAACTGTACGATAGCGGAATGGTTGCATCACACCATTCTGGTTTGGTGGTGGTGGAAAACCAACCACCACTGGATTTACAAAATGTCCGATATACGTGCATGTTAAATAGTAAAAGTGGCGAAAATATTATCACCAAATAGAGGCAGGTTGCGATGAATTTCCGTAGCAAAATTTTCAAAATGGCCATTTTGAACATGTTTCTGGTGGTGATGGTGGCGGATAATCGCCAACAAACAATACATTGATAGAACAAGATGTATCCAATGGACACAAGGCCTGCATGAAACAGATTTTAGTTTAGTTTAATTTAGCTTTTAGTTTAGCCAACAAAAACGAGTGGTTACCATTGGACCGGGTGGCAGCGGCCATGGACAGGAAAATCGATGCTTTCAAAAGATTAGCTTCAATGTAAACATTGCAAAGTGCCTTCAATGTCAACATGGTGAACAGGGATTCTGTGTAGAATGCTGTGTAGAATATTGATGCCGGATTAAATGAAAACATTCGGACAATATTCATGGATAATAATTCATTGTTGAATATAAAATTGGTCAAATCGTATAGATATTTAGCGGCCAACAAAAAACAAAACAAATTGATCACATAAGCAGCCAGGGCCATGCACGAAATGAAGCTAACCTTCAGGCAAGCAAACCAGAATATCCAATCAAATACTGTTGCAACCATCCGGATCAACAATGGATAGAATGGATAAAATGCCAGCCATTGTTCTTGTTCATAACGGCCGTGCAAAGCAATCGATAAAAAATATTGACCATCCCAACGTGTGAACGGTTTAGTACAACGGATGATCATGGTGTCCAAAATTGAAACACCGGATGTTTGAATGAAATGTCCGCGAAGAATTTCATTCTGAAATGCATCCGGTTGATGATCAGGTAATAGGCTATCGCTTATGATGGCCAAACAAGTCACCAAGAATCGGGATATTAGGCTAATTTTCAACACTTGTTTGGTTACCGGTTCTAGCGTGATCATCTTGATGATGATGATGGATCGGTTTGTCTTCTTACAATTATTATGTTCATCAAATATCGAGGTAATTTCATGATCATCGATGTTGTGTTTCCAGGATGGTTTTTTCTTTTGGTTGTTATTGTTGTTGTTGTTATTTGCTCTAATACACATTGATGTTCACAATGTGGAAACCATTGGAAAAGAGCATTGGCGAACAGGATACCATGAGATTGCTACCATGAAAACATGGTGCGTGTGAGCGAGTACTGTTGGAGCTTGCCGCTTCTTCTCTCTCTCCCTCTCTCCTCCCAAAGCCTTGGTGGCCGAGGATCCCGCCGAAGAAGCAGAAGCTTGCTTGCTTGCACAGCACAACCCGTAATACGGACTACAAGCGCGCTTTGGTTAGCGCTTTGTCGCTGGTGTGTTTCAAGCGAAAAACCACAGGAATGTGCCGCGCCACCAAAATATTCTCTTTTTTGACAACTACCACCGAGCGCGCACCAAGCTTCAAGACGAAGCCGAAGAAGAACAAGAACAAGAAGACGGAGAAGTATCCTCTCAACCATTCAAGCAGCAGCAGCAGCAGCAGTTTAGCGTTTCTTGTGTGTCGTCGTCGTCTCTTCTGTGTGTTTCGCGGCTGGCATTGTCTCTGGCCATTTAGATTGTCATTCTCTTAAGGCTTGTGGTGCCACAACAACAACGCCAACAGCGACATCGGCGAAGATATTCCCAATTGTGTGTGTGCGTGCTTTACGGGTGCCTCTATGCCAATCGCGATTTATTTTTTTTTGGCGCCAGACAGTCCCCTGATAGAATTTCGAATCAAAAACTTTCAAGACAAAGACCAAGAAGCTGTGTATGTGCGTGTGTGTTTGTGATGTGATTTGAAAACCGATTTCGTATCGTAGAATTTCGAAGTTTACACATTTGTGTTTGACCACAACAACAAAGACAACAAGATCAATAAGACAATTCAAGATGAAGCCGATGAGTGGTGGTGGTGAGCAGCAGCCACCGAAATCCACCAATCAATCATCGGAACGACAAGATGACCAGTCGTCGTCGTTGTCGTCGTCACCGACGGCTGCGGCTGCGGCGACCTGCTTCAAGAATGTTCGATTCAGTCAAAAGATTAAAGATTATCAGTCAACAATTACCAAACTAAATCCATGTCCATCATTTTCATCAAGCTCTAGTCCCAGGAAGATTGCTGACCAGAATATTCGAATTTCAAGAAACCACCACCACCAGAAAAACCACGATGATGATAATTGTAGTAGTAGTAGTAGATATGGAATAAGATCATCATCTCTTCTGCGGTCGTTGATTTCCAACGAATCCATCAATCTGTTGACCATTGTTCTGGTACTCAGTACATTAATTTATTCGATACATCTTAAGAATCGTGTGGAAATGTTGGAACAACGTTTTGAACATTATGATAGAGTTTCTTATGATCTTCAACAACAACAATTGCGATTACGATCGTCGTTTTTCTCACCATCATCATCAACCACCGACGACGACGACCCCATTGTTGCACCATCGAATCAGACCAAATTTTTCGATGATAACGACGATAATGATGATGATGATCTACTGGGCCGTATGGCCACATCCTCTCCAATACCCAATCGTGAAACGACCATCGATGGTGAATTTGTCCAAACACGGGAATCATTCGAAACAAAGATTGTCAATTATTTATTAGTTCGGTGGAATGAACCATTGTTCCAGGAACGAATGGAACGACCCGTGCCAAAGCAGATGCTTTACGATCAATTTGATCAGCTTGTTGCAGAGGTAGGTATTTCTTGTCCTTATACTTTATGTTTTGTTGTTGTCCAGTTTTGTCCACGAATGAATCATTCGATTTTTTCCTTCGAATTCGAATTCGAATGCAAGAATGGCCAGTTTTGCTCTTTCTCTCTGTCTCTGTTTATGGTCGAGATTTCCTCCTCGATGATGGTCGAGGATTCTCATCCTGAATGACAACTTTTCTCTCTTGCTCTCTGTTGCTTCGATGATCACAATTTCCCAAAAATTGGTTGTATTATCCGCGATATCCAAGATGGTCGAGATCGAGATCTTCGCTGGCCAAGCCTGTGCTTGGCGACCAAGGTTAAAAGCGAGCACACAAAATTCACAACCTTATGACCTTTGGCATCTCTCTTTGAAATTATCATCATTGTTTACCTTTGCCATCTCGTTTTTTGGATGGTGGTGGTGGTGGTTCAAAAACAAATATTTAGATCACAGATATGTTTTTCTTCTTCTTCTTATTCGATCTTCTTCGATGTTCTCCGATGTTCTCGTTCTTGGAGCAAGTTTTAGAGAGAGTTTGTGTTCCTATTATTATCCTCAAACACACACACACCAAAAGAGATTGATACTCGAACCACAATTTAATCCTGATGCCATCAAGAAGATGAAGATGATGATGATAATTGGTTTGTATGGCTGGATGGATGGCTGGTTGGTTTCTTTTCCAATCATCGATGTCGGTCGCAATCCTGATCGCCAGAAATATAACCATTTTCCCTCTTCTTCTCTCTCTCTCCCCGTAGATTTGCGTGTGTGTTGAGCATCTTTGGCGAGAGAGGACCACAAGAAAACAAAATATATTTGCAATGTCTTCAACAGCCTCCTGAGGAATATTGTAGTTTTGATTGATGATTGCATGATTGTTGGCTGTTTGGTTTGGTTTTTTTTGGTTCATTTTTTTTGGTTGTTTTCTGTCTGTGTGCGTTTGATTATTTCATTCTGTTCTGTTGTGTGTGTTCGAAGTTCGATTCCTTGTTCAAACAGAATTATCAGAATTTTGAATTATTACTTACACGCACACATACTGAGGAAACCCCTTTCCACAAGGGAATCGTGGTTCGTGTGTTCGAAAATCAAAAAAAAATTCGAATTCGAATTCGAATTCAATTTCCCCAATTCCTTAAATTCGAACGTTTCCGAACCAATTCGAATTCGAAATTCGAATCGATTAATAATAACATGAAACATTTTTTGAAATCACACAATGCAACCATTTTTTTTTTCAAAAAAACGCGCCAATTCAAATTTTTCAAAAATTTTTTGGGCCCGCCCCACACACAAAGCAGTGCAGTGTAAAATGTGTAGACCCAAGACGACACGACATCTCCTGAACAGCAGCAGCAAAACAGAAATACACCCCTCCTCTTCTACTGTTTATAGTGTGCCTTGTCATTGTGGGGCAAATCTTCACCATGAACCGATCATAGAGAGAGAGGAATACACCTCCTCTTCTGCTGTTTATAGTGCGCTTCGTCATCAGCACAAATCATCACAATGAACCAATCAGAGAGAGGGGAAAACGGTTGTTATAGGCTGGTCAAACACATGCACAGACACACCAGTACTACTGCTGGTGCTGGTGGCTAAAGCTGTTGGCTTTTCTCCTCCTTTTTATTATTAATGTGTGTTTCGTCATCGGGTCAAATCATCATCGCCGGACCAATCAGAGAGAGGAGAGAGAAGTGCAGCTTCGTCTCCTGTTTAGATTAGCTGAAATGCGCCTGGTGGACCGCCCTTCAAAATGTTTGATGGGCGGCACGCAGGCGGTTGGTCAGCTCAGAATCATTACATAATAATCAGAATAATGATACAAAAGAATAATTAGCGATGAAATTGGAATGATATCAAATTTGGATGCAAATTGAAATTAGAGCGCGAGAGCGAGAGCAAGATGTGTGTGAGAGAGAGTTGGTCACACCATGTACCAACCTGATTTATGATGATGTAACCTCGCTTCCTTCCATGGTAATCTGACACCGGACATAAATCATAATGATGAAGATTATGAACGCGAGGATTCGAGAAGGAGGAGAATGGTGAATGGTAATCTACAGCTTCGAAAACTGGCAGCTTCGAACGCTGGGATTCGACCAAGAACGTTTTGCGAAAAACTTATTTATCGAGTTTTCCGAAATAAAGTTAACTTACTTGATCAATGTGTTTGGTGTGTGTTGGTGGCGAGTTAGCCAGCC